>JABUQX010024578.1:7500-12500 GCA_015478945.1 Trachelipus rathkii | reverse complement strand
GATAATTGTTGTGATTTAGTTATAGAAAATAAATTTATGATATTATTAGCTTTAAATAATTATTAAAAAAATATGTTGGACTTTCATTATGTGGTCAACAATACATCATATTCAATACTAAATAAAATTTACAATTATTATAATTTATATAAAATACATCAACTATTTTTTAATAAAAATATTAAATCTATTATTAACTGTATTGTTCATGGGGTGCTCACAATTTTATGGAAACTTAGGTCATAAATTTTAGGTAAAGAATAGTCGGTATAATGATCATGCCGAAAAATTTTATAATAATAAATTACTCATATATGATTAAATTTTAGAGAATTATCGTTAAAAATGGTTTTACTAAACGATTGCTTTTGGTATAAAAATTGAACTATAATGTCATTGATATTTAGTGCTATTTTTAGAAATATATCTCTAAAATTTCAATATTCATCTATGGAATTATAGCAATGCAAAACTGTATAGATATAGTTAAGAAGTAGTAAAATTAGAGTTTTAAAATCATGACCAGCTAGTACAAATTTTGTATATAGGGTACTATACTTTTCAAAATATTAATTAATTAAATAATAAATAGCACCTTCGAATTACATCAGTAACAACAATTTTTTATATAAAGTAAAAGCTTTATCAACTGCATATCAGGTTTTGGTCACTCTGGGGTCAAAGAATTATAATAAAGCAAGGTATCGAAAACAAACATGCTAAGATAAAGTAATAAAAATTATTAATGCAATTGATGAAAATAGAATTTGATATGCGGTCAAATCGATTGATATATAATTTTCAAATTTTATTGGGGAGATACTGCTGATAGTCGCTCAATTGATAAATAGTATAGTAAGTAATGCAATTACTCAAGTTTTCTCTTATTCCCTTTTATAATAATTCCGTAAGCTTCTAAAAGGCAAATAAATTAAATTTCTTAGAGATATTGCTCCAATCCATTTGTTAAAGAGTATATAAGAATAATATACACATTATTAACTCAGAAAAAATTATATATATTATGAGGATTGAAAAAGAGGTGTAGTAGAAATAAGTGAGTATTATAATAATCAAAAGAGATATCTATGATAGCAGTTGAGATATTGATATGTGTGAGCAATATGTATCATATAACGTAACTCGGCTCCAGCTAAGATAATGGATAAATAAATGACTCATTGATGCATATATCTGATAATACAATACCCTAAAAAGGAAAGGTGTATTATAGCTAGAGCAAAGTTATAATTTACAAATTTGTTTATTTTATATAATAATATATATCATATAGTATATATATATGGACACAGAAAAAAATATTAAATCTTTATTATTATCTTAACCGGAAAATGTAATAGATTATTTATAAAAGGACGAACCAATTAAGTAATAAAAGAGAGAGACAATATTCTCATTAGTAGTGAATGATATATATAATTAGACCGCTATATATATTATGAAATTGTAATATATAAATTGTTTATCATTATTTATCATAAGGTAATCCATATAGGACTCGAGAGCGAGCGTCCCTATTGTAGCATAAGCACTCACTTATATATAGAACATAAGCCTCAAGTAGTGAGAGGTAAAACCAAAATTTTTGTTATTTTTTAAATATTGATAAATAGGATATATTAAAGTAAGTATTAATTTATTAAGAAGAAATATGTAAAACCCTATAGTACTTTATATAAATCACTCATAATAATAATTAATACCATATTATATATTATAATATAGTAGAATAATTGAGTAATATCCACGAACATTGTGAGTATTAGATAGCTCAGCCACACTATTTCTAAGTGAATAGTATGGAACCATCACTCACTATTCTATCTTACAGCCGAAGCATTGATGATAAACTGGAACTACGCTTTGTCTTCACTATATAGTATATATGATACCCGTATATATAGATATATAATATATATATATATATAATATATATAATATGATTTGTATATAGAAAATGTTCATATACTACGCGATATATATCAGGGCTGCGGAGGTCGTAGTATGAATAAATTTTTCCGCACTTCCGAAAACAAAGACGCTTCTTCTTTATAACTCCTCCCAGCACCATGTTAATGAGAAATTTTTAAGTGTCAACTACAGACGATACTTTCCCGACTCCCCTGCCCTGGCCGACTTCCGTACTCCGACTCCGTAACTACTCTCTGATCAAACACATCTTAACACAAAATAAAATTCCCTACTCCTCAGTTTCTCCTGATCATAACCCGAACCTTCTCCTGTATCCATTTTCTCAGGACTCCGGGCAAAACTCACTTACTTAAAAACAAACTTTCCCAGAGCGACATTTTCGACTCCGACTCCTCGACTCCGACTCCAATTAAATTAAAAATTTTCGACTCCAGCAGTCAAATTCAAAATTTCGACTCTGACTCGATTAGTGCTATACAGTATATACAGTAAACATTATTCTTGAGTTGTATAGGGATCCACAACATGATCTCCCCCATATTCAACAATTTTTTCTTTACGCTTCCTTATGTAAAAACAAATAATATAATATTGGAAACTCATACCCTCTTTTATTCCTCACATATATCCGCAACCATCTTAATTATAATCAACGTACCTAAGTTATGTCATGGAATTATAATACGTATGTATGACAATTTTAGTACCGTTGAATATGATTCTTCCTCATACCACCTCACAGACACCAACACGTAGCATGGATCTACCACTATGAACAAAAACTCAGAAAATTGAGTACTTTGCACAAAATGCTTCATGTTTCGGAAATTAACGAATATGTAATGTACTAAGTGTGACACAAACCTAAAATACCACCGTACCACCTAATCAACATCATACTTTCCAACATACAACATTACACTCATGTAATTATCTTTATTCTCTTTATTATAAAACAAAGTCACAATTATAGATGGAGAGTGATATAACACACATATTTATTTTTTTTATCTCTATAATAATAATTGAAATAACTAATAATAATAATAATATATATAATTAGAATAAAACAAATAAACTCATATAATAATGACGCAAGTACAAAATTAAATAATTTAATATAACAATATATATACATAATAATATATACTATAATATAATATTTACCACTAAACAAACATAAAATTGGTCAAATAATAATAAAATCTTGTCAATAATTTCATCTCTAATAGTATTACTCCTACTGAGCATAATCTATATTCAATTATTAGCATCTCAATAATCTCTCATATCAATATATCATTATATAATAATAATAAATAATAATAATTCCTAATAATAAAATAATATAAAATAAGATAATAAGGTAAAATAAAAATTAATAATAATTTCCACATAAATAATATTATACTTATAATTATATATTCTAATAATAAAATAGTCCACATTAATTCAGTAGCATTCCTCTCAATGAAATAAAAACAGAGCAACATTAGTTAACTCAACAAAAACAAAGACACCCTCAACATATAAGCATGTCCAATCAATTAGAATTTCTTAAAAAGCATTTAATCAGCACGCCATAAGTGGAAAAATTCACATCAAACGAAAGCGTATAGCGTTAATAATGCTATCGGTGCCTTTATTCTAGACCCTCCAAAATCATATGCCTATATAATAATGGCCCCTCACTTATCTTACAGGACATGACATAGTCAAAAAAACTCCAACTGCCTCCCTAGGTCTGATCATAAATAGCACAACTATATGCGACACCTATCACCGACTATTTACCAAAAATCTAATCGAAAAATTTTTTTATATACCATTCACTTGACAAGACCTATGCTTCAAACTGGGAAAACTGACTGCAACAGTAATTTGCCCAATCTAAGTTAAAAATTGAAATTTAACTGTGATTCATCAACAATTTTCTAATGCACATATATTATAATAAAACCCTTTCAAAATATCTATTTATATAAAGCTCGTTAAAACGTTAATTTCCGGAGTGTTTCTGTGTCTTTTCTTTTACATTTTCTCATCAGTTGAAATAGAAACAGATTCTGGAAGTTTTAATTGAACTCAAAGATTGTGTATTGAAAGGACTTGAAAATTCAGCTATGTCTTGATTAATTTACTATTTAAAGTCCCATGCAATGAAATTAATCTAACACCAATTCCGAACTATGTCCAATATGGTTGACCCTTGAAGATACCTTTTTTATTATTTATCCGATCTTTCATGAAATTTTAGGGTGTTTATAATTGAGGAAGATACATCTTTTTTATTTTAATAATTGTTTGTATACCCAACTTATTTGTAGCTGTACAAGGGAAATGTTTTAAAATTTGGAAATTTTCCGGTGAACAATGGCAGAATGGTTGTGTATACAAAATGTTGTTTTAAATAAAATAAAAAAAGTTCACCGCCCACAATACTATTATAAGCTCTGAAAATTTAATTTAGATGGATAGTGAGAAAAGAAGTTATGCAATTTTCCACTTTTTAAAGAAAAATTAAAAAAATTTGGTATTTCTAGGCCAAAAACTGAAATAAACTCAAAAAGCTGACTAATTTTCTTCTATATTTTATTAAGAATTTTAATATTGAATATATATATATATATATATATATATATATATATATATATATATATATATATATATAAATATATATATATATTTATATTATTATATATATATATATATATATATATATAAAATATATATATATATATATATATATATATATATATATATATATAAAGATATATATATATATATATATATATATATATATATATATATATATATATATATATATATATATATATATATATATGTATATATATATATATAAATAAATATATATATATATATATATATATATATATATATATATATATTTATATATATATATATATATATATATATATATATATATATATATATATATATATGAAAGTCTGAACATTTTGATGGAGAAATAACAGTTTTTCATGTTTTGTGTATTTCATGATCTTTCTTTTGAAATACATTACCTT
>JABUQX010024578.1:0-2500 GCA_015478945.1 Trachelipus rathkii | reverse complement strand
GCTTCTAGCACGTGCCGACCTATATTGTAGAATACACCGGTCTTAGTGTCTAACCCTAGGTTATTGGGTACGGGGAGTCGATTGGTGTACATTAGAAGGTGCTAGGATGCTTCCTTCTATGAGTTATTACCCTACCCCCCTTTTCTAGCCTTTTCTAGCATGACATGTCCTACGTCATCGAATACACCCGGTATTAGTGCCTACTCCTAGGTTATAGGGTACGGGGAGTCGATTGGTGTGTATTAGAAGGTGCTAGGATGCTTCCTTCTATGAGTTATTACCCTACCCCCCTTTTCTAGCCTTTTCTAGCCTGACATGTCCTACGTCATAGAATACACCCGGTATTAGTGCCTACCCCTAGGTTATAGGGTACGGAGAGTCGATTGATGTATATTAGAAGATGCTAGGATGCTTCCTTCTATGAGTTAGTACCCTACCCCCCTTTTCTAGCTTTTTCTAGCATGACATATCCTACATCATAGAATACAGCGGTATTAGTGTCTACTCCTAGGTTATAAGGTATGAGGAGTCGAATGGTGTATATTAGAATGTGCTAGGTTGGTTCCTTCTACGAGTTATTACCCCACCCCCCTTTTCTAGCCTTTTCTAGCATGACATGTCCTACGTCATCGAATACACCCGGTATTAGTGCCTACTCCTAGGTTATAAGGTACGGGGAGTCGATTGGTGTACATTAGAAGGTGCTAGGTTGGTTCCTTCTATGAGTTAGTATCCCCCACCCCCCTTTCTAACCCTTCTAGTGCGATATATCGTATATGCCTGAATATTTCCGATATTTGTATCGATTAGTACATATTCGACACTGTTGAATCGATTCCTGTGGTTTACAACGGAATCGATTCACTCCTAACAAGAGTTAGTATTAGACATTACCCTACCCCCCTTTTCTAACATTTTTGTTTCTTGAGCTATGAAGCCGAGTTTTAGATGGTTTAGTATGTTTTGAGGTATGCCGAGTCGATTGCCGCTATTGCCGAGCATGACGTTTCAGCCGTTGCGTTTTTAGAACGCACCAACATGCGTTTTTCGTAGATGGCGTACCCTTCGTCAAAAACCTATCATGACGGGTGTCAAACAGGGGTAGAATGTCTCAAAAATAAGATTCCCGTAGTTACTTTCCCGAACGCCATAGTCCCCAGGGCCCCAGCCGGGGGTCATTTATGGGGCAAGAAATGACCCAAAATGACATATCTTAGCAAAAGAGGTGTTAGAGTCATCGTATCTTCTTCAAACTTGGTATGTCTTCCTTATATGTTGCAACATTGTTGCATCCAATGTTTCAAGCCGCTACGTCAAAGGGGTTGGGGGGCCCCACCCCCTTAAAATTTAAAAAATGGACTTAGAAAGCTGAAAATTGGTGAGTGTATAGAAGAGAATAAATGAAATAGAATGGCTATGTTAAACTAATTGGCGAACCATATGGAGCCGGAGCCGGAGCTGGTGGTTGCGGTGCCCGAATGGAATTCAGGCTCCTACCACATATTAGAACAAATGAGGTGTCTACATATATGTTTTCAATGGTGTAGAGTTCATTTTTGAGGGTTTCAGTTGGCCTAGCTGGTTCTAGCTTCTAGCACGACATGTCCTACATCTTAGAACACACCCCATATTAATGCCTACCCTATGTTATAAGGTACGTAGAGTCGATTGGTATATATTAGAAGGTGTTAGGATGCTTCCTTCTACCAGTTAGTACCCAACCCTTTTCTAGCACTTCTAGCAATGACATGTCCTACGTCATAGAATACACCTAATATTAGTGTCTACCCCTATGTTTTGAGGTATGAGGATTCGATTGGTGTGTATTAGAAGTTGTTAGGATGGTTCCTTCCTTCTACGATTGACCCCCTTTAGGTCGCTTAGCCCCCTTTTTGATGTTTTGGCCTTGATATTTCGGTCTTGGCCTTGATATTTCGGCCTTGATACCGTATCAAGGCCTGAAATTGACCTTTCATAAAAGTTCGTGAGGGATTAAGTGAGATTAAGTCGAGCACATGTAGGTATCTGACGCAGTACCTGTTGTAGGGAACTGTCCTAACATGAGGTCATGTAGGTATCTGCCCCTAACTTAAGTCCCTGTATGTTACTGTCCTAACCTCACACCTACACCTACACACACACACACACACACACACACACACACACACACACACACACACACACACACACACACACACACACACACACACACACATACACACACACACACCCGCTAGGCTACTTATACACACACGCACACCCGATAGGCTACTTATACACACATACACCCACCCATAGACACTTAAGCTCACACATATACCTACACCTACACTTACACACACACACACACTATGACACTTATACCCACATACACACACCCATAGACACTTACACCCACCCATAGACACTTACACTCACCCATAGACACTTACACTCACCCATAGACACTTACACTCACCCATAGACACTTACACTCACCCATATACACTTACACTCACCC
>JABUQX010024577.1:27500-30000 GCA_015478945.1 Trachelipus rathkii | reverse complement strand
TATATATAAAGAAGATTTTTGTTTGGCCCCCCGACGTGAGTGGTGGTGACAACTGTAATATATATATATATATATATATATATATATATATATATATATATATATATATATATATATATATATATATATATATATATATATATATATATATATATATATATATATATATATATATATATATATATATATATATATGATCAACAAAAAATAGCCGTCCTATGTATCTTAAAAACTATTAATGCTACACTAAAAAGGAATACATTTTAGAATCCTTGTAAAATTTTATTTATGAAACACTTTTTAAAAAATATAAAACGGTTTTAAAAGTTAATAAATTGTTAAATAGTAATTTTAAACTAATTTAATTACCTAAACCTACCGTTGGCCTTTAAATAATGGGTGGTGTTTAAAACTAAAAGCCCAGGGTTGACCCATAGATGGCGGGAGGCCGGGGTCTCTCGGCCTTCCGAACTACAGGGTAGGACTATTTCCCCCCCCTCCGGGGGGGCTCCGGGACTTTTGTGTTTGGGTGTCGCGGGGTTCCTCCGCCCCACTCCCCTAAGAATTTATGGAAGAAAATCCCCCTATGTTCCCCGTGGCTCGACCCCCTACTGTGCCGCATTATATATATATATATATATATATATATATATAATAATATATATATACCTACACAACAAACCTTAATAAAGATTTATGTGTATATATATGTATACATATATATATATATATATATATATATATATATATATATATATATATATATATATATATAGACAAATTTAACGATTTCGTAGAAGAAATCAGACCCCGTTACAATGAACTGTGTGAATATACAGACACATTAAACGATTTCGTAGAAGAAATCAGACCCCGTTACAATGAACTGTGATCAAGGTGCCAGAGAACGATAGAACTTTTCAAATAAGATAAACTAATCTATTAATTGTTATTTATAATTATTTATAATTCATTTATTTCATTAACCATACTTATTTAATAACTTTCATAAGTAAATTTTACGCAGATTCTAAAAATGTATTCCTTTTTAGTGTAGCAATAATAGTTTTTAAGATACATATATGACGGATAATGGAAAGGCTGTAAATATATATATATATATATATATATATATATATATATATATAATAATATAAATAATAACACTAACGATATATATATATATATATATATATATATATATATATATATATATATATATATATAGCAAAAATTGGAGAGTTCTAAGGAAAAAGATACGTTTAATAAAAAACTATAAGCAAAGAAAATATTCATTCCAGTATATTTCATAAACGCGTTACTTCAATTTCCAGTACCTATTATAAAATAAATTTAAAAATTTAACAAATTTAAATTCTTTAATTAATTAAATTAAAGTATCTATTAGTTAGGTTAGACCGTTGATATCACCCCAAGAAGTAAAAAGATAAAGATCGGTATGACTAAAAAAAACGTACATTGTCGGTAAACCGGACAAGATAGAGAGAACAAATAGAATTAAGAGACAGAGACATAGGCCAAAAGAAGGAAATAGAGAGATATTAACCATACATATATATATATATATATATATATATATATATATATATATATATATATATATATATATATATATATATATAAATATAAATATATATATATATATATATAATATATATATATATATATATATATATATATATATATATATATATATATATATATATATATATATATATATATATATATATATATAATATATATATATATTGGCGATCTTCTGGTGGAAGGAGTTTGACCACCATGACGAGTCCAAAGCAGCCCCCCGGGATGAAACACCAATTCATCGCGACAATGCTCACCACTCTCTTCAACAACATCTAGTCTTCAGCTAATGAGGGTGGTTCTCAAGACAACTCCTTTACCACCCTTCAATATATATATATATATATATATATATATATATATATATATATATATATATATATATATATATATATATATATATATATATATATATATATATATATATATATATATATATATATATATATATATATATATATATATATATATATATATATATATATATATATATATATATACTATATATATATATATATATATATATATATATATATATATATATATATTCAGGCAATAGGGGTGCCAAAGAAGTCTTATGGATGTTAATTGTTCTCAGAGACATGAAATTATTATTAATCAGTATTTTTCCAAATTTACTCTTCATTTTATGGTCAAAATCGTGAACAGTTTCTAGGTTTTAATATTTGCAACTGGAGATACTGTCTTTTTATTTGATTAAAAATTATATTGTCAGATAGAAGGTATGGCTTTGGGTTCTCCTCTGGGACCTACTTTCGCTAACATATTCCTTTCCCACCTCGAACAAAAATGGTACATGATCGTTGACTCTCCGATTAAAAATTCAAACCTGGTTTACACGGTCGCTACATTAATGAGTTTCGTTGTCTTTGGT
>JABUQX010024577.1:0-22500 GCA_015478945.1 Trachelipus rathkii | reverse complement strand
ACACTCATCGCTAAACATCCGCTTAACTAACCGACCATTGTCCATCCCTTTTCATATGACCAAACCATCTTAATTCACTCTCGTTTATTCTCTCATTTACGCCTTTCTTCATACCACACAACACTAGTAAGTTCATTCTTCATTTTACCAATTTTTCTCACACCTAACACGCTCCTATGATTGTCAATCTGAACTGATTGTACTTTAGATCTAAACCTCTTTCCACACCATAGTTTCACTACTATACATTAACACCGGTAATAACATATCATCATGCAAAACCCTAGCACACTCAAGACTCAGTTCCTTTGTACTCACCAAGGATTAAATTGCACTAGACACCTTCCTACCATTCCAACTTTCTTACTACACTCTGTATCATATCCGTTTCCTTTTCATCCACCATATAGACTAATATTTGAACTCGGATACTTTTCTAATCGCTCACCATCTAACATGATTTCACACAAGTAGTCCTCACTCTACCATCACACAAAACCATCATCTGCGTACAATAAGCAGGCACCCTCCACTCTCTCCAATTCTCCATCAGTCTTTCCCTAACTCTAATTGTTCATCACCTCATCCATATACAAATTAAGAAACCAATTAGTCATAACATCCTTGCCTCCACTCCACTACCAAATCATTCACTCGCTCAATTTATTCTTACACAAACTTCACTATCGACATACATGTTTGATTCATGAAACCTACCACCAACACTTGCCACAGAGCTTCCTAATCCTGTCATACGCCTGTTGCAAGTCCATTAAACCTAAATAAAATTTATTCTTCTTTACTTTCATTTTCTCAATCATTTGTTTCAATGTGAATATTTGACCAACACACATCATCTACCACATCTAAATGTACCTTGTTCTCATAATTGAGAACCTCAGTCCTCGACGTACTTTCAGCAAAATAACAACACATCTTCCCTACATACTCAATAAACTAATTCCCAATAAGTTCCTACAATTCCATATCTCCTACCTTATATAAGTATATTACTACTGCTCTCCTCCAATCCTTCGGAACCATATGCTCCAAAAACGCTTTGTTACACAACTTCCATATTCAGTCAACCATAATCTCGCCTCCATTCTTGATCATTCACTAGTTTCATCTATACCTGGAGATTTATCATTCATCTCAACTTTCTCCAGTCTACCTAATACCTCATGCCAAATACCTATTCAAATCTACATCATCAAACACACACATTCACTATCATCTCTTCATTACTGCCAAATATTATGCAGATTTTCGAATTCTTCTCATATCTCATATCCATTTCATATACCAGAAATATCATTCCCTAAACATTATTCTATGAGATTCCCATTCCTATTTCTTAATCTTTCCAAACTTCCCTATCCAGAAGAGCTTCCTATTCCCTTGTAAGTTCCCTTTCATCTTCCTTCCAAACTGTTCCTTTACCTCTTTTTTTCTCCTTCGTATTTCCTTTTTTAATCTTTCTTTTTTTCTCATATATATTTCCATACATCTTTCTTTTGAGACCTCAACATTTGCTTTTAACATATTCATTTCAGCCTCTGTTTTACTTTTAATAGCTTACATCACCTTTTCATTCCGACACTCACTACTGACATTCTTACTTCCTACTTTACTTTGCCACAAACACACTTGCACTACTAACAAAGTCTTCCTTCATTTGCGTTCCGATTTGTTCAGTTTCACAACTTGTTTCACATTCAACTGATTTATTTGCCAAGTGTTCTCACATACTTTTTCTTAGCCTTGTTCACTAAACTTCCCTCTTAATTCTTCTACTTCATCATATCCACTTCCTCTGCATCCATTACCCCACTAACAATCTTATTTAAACAACATAATTATCTGATATTCCCACCCCCAACCTCTCAAATGATTTAACATCAATATATACTTCAACTGTCATGCTTCACCAACACAAAATCTTATATTTTACTTCTACCATCTCTACCTACAACAAATCTAGTATACTCTTATTTTGCTTCAGAATGTGCCACCTCTCTCCTGCAAAATAAATACCACCTACCATTCTCATTTCTCCGTAACCCCCAAAGCCGCCTGTTATACCATTCCTTTTTTTTTTCGACCACCTATCCAGCCCTTCAAATCACAACACAATCAAGCTGAAGCTCATACTCACTCCATCCAAAACATCATTCAGATTATCCCAGAAAGTCACTCTCTCCTCAACATTACTCTCAGATGGACCACATGTTACAACAACACATACCTTGACGTTTTTAAACTTAAATTTAAAGTAAGATATATTCAAATTAACATTAGCTCTTTTTTCTCGGTAAACTTTGATCGCAACAGTTTTCCAGTCTTAAACATTTTCATTAGCTGTGAAGCTTAGAAAGATAAGAAAATTATGTAATGGACATAATAAAGACATCTTTTCAGTATTTAGATATTTTATGAATTCCTGTTGTTCACTTTAAATATCACGAAGCAGACATTTTGATACTTTCTGCATGGTACTTCACAATGTATATAAGCCGTTTCATCAATATTTATGTTTATAAAATATTTATATTGGTTCTAATATGAGCTACAAAATACACAACTTTTGTTTCATTTTGAATAAATTAAATTTTCTATTCTTGAACAGTTCTTTTGCTTTATCATCAATCATCCTGTGTCCCTTGCTTTTAATGGGGTGGGTTGTAAGCATGCCCGGGAATCCGAGGCATACATGAGTATTTTCTAGAATATAAATAAGTAGTAGAGGGACCCAAATCCAACTACCACTATAGATAGGAACTGCGATGGAAGAAGAGGATTGAAATTTAAAGATAATTAATTCAAAAAATGAGGGGAAAGGAAGGGGCTTAAAATAACAAGGTCATATACTAGTGCTGGGGCCTGAGGGATACACAAAATCCACCTAGTAATGGCTCTGATCACTATGTTACGTCTTTAAGTTGCAATACCAAGATCTTAACACTATAAATTTTATCAAGTTGAGAAAAAATGATTTATTCTTTCCCACAATACTTTCATGCAATTATAATTTTTATTACATCGGGATATTTATATCCAAAACATGGATTATTTCACCATAAAAAAAAACTAAACGTTAAATTTAACGTATGACCCACTGCATCCTATCAATAGATGCTTTAAAAAAGTTTTGCTTCAATTTATCAACCATGACAATCTTGTCAAGAATAGGTGCTGTTGTGCAATGACCTGTTTTTAGGACCTTAAATTTATATTTTTAACTTTCAAACTCACCCACCTTTTAATACCTTTTACTGATCTATCTTACTTTACTTAAATATCTATTGTAAATGTAATCAACTAAAGCTATAAAAAACTCAATAGCCAGCAACAGTGTTTACATAAAATGTGTTAAAATAATAATTGGGCCAGTATACCATTGAGTTGATATTGATTGTAAGCGTATATTTTAGGGCAAATCCCTCAAGTACTATCCTCAACAATATAAGGAAGAGGCCTATAGAAAACAAAATAAATTTATAAGTATATATTATGGAGAATATCTATGAGCACCTTCTAAAGCACGATCTGAAAGTGTTTGTCATAAAATTGTCTTCGGCTGGAGATTCAGAGATTAGAAAAATCTTCGGCAAGAACCAGAGATTAATTTGTCATAATGTACGGGTTTTTTTCATTATTATTATTATTATTATTATTATTATTAATTTTTTTATTTTTATTTTTATTATTATTATTATTATTATTATTATTATTATTATTATTATTATTATTATTATTATTATTATTATTATTATTATTATTAATTCCACGAAATATATATTAAAAAATTTATAAATGACAAATATTTAATTTCAATCTATTCAACGAAATACTTTATAAAAAATTTTATAAGCCAAATATCGAAATTTAGGATCACTCCATCGAATTTTAGTCTCTCCTGTAGTGATCAGAATAGTAATCGAAATATCACACCAAACATAAGGAGCCCCAAGATTTAATTGAGAGAGATTTGGAAGAGGCTAACCACTCTCACTTTGAAGGAGAGAGAAACAACGAAGCTACAGTATAAAGGAGAGCTTTTATAACTCATATTTGATTGGAGATTGATGTAATACCATCAAATGTGATTTATAAGAAAACGTTTAAGTACAATTCTATTAATAAGTTTTTTTTATATAATTATTTATTATTATTATTATTATTCTGAGAAGAAAAAGAAAAATATTTTTTAATAGAACCGTTTGATATATTTCTTAAGAAAAAATTTGGTGAACACTAAAATTAAATAAACTATTGGCAAAATATATTTTTTTAAATTATTACTATTATTATTATTAATATTATTATTATTATTATTATTATTATTATTATTATTATTATTATTATTATTATTATTATTATTATTATTTACTTTCTCTCTCCAAGACTGTAGGTAAGGTGCGACACAAGCACTGGAAACAGAAAAGTATAGAAGAATGTGACGCAAGGTGAAAAGAAAGCCCAGCCTTACCACGCCCTTTATACCCTTTAGTACGAACTAGCCGCAGCCAGAAAAATCCACCCTAGAGCTTCACGGGACCGGGACGGACCTTCACTATGGAATCTCGTCAATGTAGGGTTTATCCCTTAACCCAGGTGGGCCACAGCCCTCACAAAACCCTGACATTCCCCATTATGCACCTTTCTTCTCGCCTCTGCCAAACTCACATTCCTCTCCTCCACTCATTACTTTACTGACTCGATCCACGTGTTCTTCGGTCTCCCAGTAGGTCGATTCCCAGCACACTCACCACTATACATCCGCTTAACCAACCGACTATCATAAATCCTTTCCACATGACCAAACAATCTCGATGGACTTTCATTTATTCTCTCATTTACTCCTTTCTTCACCCCACACAACTCCCTAATGCGTTCATTCCTCATTTTATCAATTCTTCTCACACCTAGCACTCCAATAAGATTGTCCATCTGAACACATTATACTTTAGATCTATACATCTTATTCCAGACCATAGTCTTACTACTACTACACATTAAAACCGGTAGCAACATACCTTCATGTAAGACCCTAGCACACTCGAGACTTGGTCCCTTTACATCCACCAAGGATTTAATTGCTCCAGCCACCTTCCTACCATTCACAACTTTCCTACTAAGCTCTGCATC
Source organism: Trachelipus rathkii (assembly GCA_015478945.1). NCBI lineage: Eukaryota > Metazoa > Arthropoda > Malacostraca > Isopoda > Trachelipodidae > Trachelipus > Trachelipus rathkii. The sequence continues at coordinate 17,349 of JABUQX010024577.1, read as the reverse complement.
ATCGGTTCCCTTTTCATCCAACATATATCCTAAATATTTAAACTCGGGCACTTGTTCCAGTTGCTCACCATCCAACATATTATTATTATTATTATTATTATTATTATTATTATTATTATTATTATTATTATTATTATTATTATTATTATTATTATTATTATTATTATTATTATTATTATTATTATTATTATTATTATTATTATTATTATTATTATTTCAGATGAAGAATAAACTGAAATTACAAATTGATGAAGCAAAAAAAATAAAAAGAAGCAATAAAAATTTGTCAGACAGCGTGATTCACTTAAACTCTCTCTTGTCTTCTATCGGAGCATTAGATCATTACCAATGCCCAGAATGTCCAAAAGCTTTCCGAAGTAAAGAATTTCTGTTATCTCATTTACAACGTAAGCATCCTCAAAATATAAGTTTATTTAATATAGATTCTTGCTTTGTTTAAAGCTTCGAGGGAAGGTAATGATATGCTATTCCTGGACCTCAAATATTTCCCCAGCTCTCGTGGCACATAAACAAATTCAGTTTCCTGAGAGGGCACAAAAAAACTCAACTATCCCAAAGTATACTCAGAACATGCCATTACAACTATTAAAACGATTTTCCCATAATAGATGTGATCTAACCGGAAGCATCAAATGTAAATCCAATAATGGATTTATCTGTAGAGAATAATAATAATTATGCTGGAGGTGAAATCTTCCTTTACAAATTGATAAAAGAACAAAGGGTTTACGAAAACAAACAAGGCGATTCTAAAGTACACAGAAAAAGTACTGATATTGATTTGTATAAAGTCAATGAAGTAAAAAAAAGTTTTAATGTGATGAATGATATAATTGCTAAAAAATTAACAAAAGGATGTTGAAGAGCAAAAGAAAATAATGAAAGAAGAATTTGACAAAAGAAATAGAGAATCAATGAGAAAAAAAAAAGAAAAGAAAAACTTTTCAAAATGATTCATTACGGATAGAAAAAAACTAACGATTTGGAAGACTCAATAGAATATCTACAAACACAACAGGTAAAAATTTGGAAGAAGAAAAGGGAAAAATTAAATCTTTTGAGTTAGAAAAACAAGAAGTGGAAATAACGCAGCTAACAAGAATTTAAAAGAAAGGAAAACTTTGGAACAAATAATTTATGATAAAATGATTAAAAAGACTTTAGAAGAGGAACATAGAGTATCTGCATGTTTCTAGAGGAGTAGGAACTGTTGAGATGAAGTTAGAGAAACTAAATGTTTTAAGTTGAAACGCAGAAGTGTAAATAACATAATATCAAAAATTTAAAGAAGAAGCTGAACACAAACTTAATTTCTCCAACTTCATAGTTTTGTTAGTAAATTTGAATTTGAAATAAAAATACCCAAAATGAAATTGTTAAATACAAAGATCCACACAATCAAAGTATAAAAAGAGTAAAAGTGATTCCAGAAAAACAATACGAAATAAAGATTAAAAGATGAAAATTGAAAACACTATGAGCTCTGAATGAAACTTGTCAAAAAAGTGTGAAACCCAGATTCTGTTAATGGCTAGAAAGACTCTAGAAAAATTTAAGTAAAAGGAAAAAAACAAAAACAAATAAATGAGAAAATAAAGTAAAGATAATAAAACATCTATTCAAACTGAGACTGATGAGAAGAAACATCAAAATGGAATCCAGCAACCAAAGAGTACACAGAAAATGATTCTAATGATAATCCTTAGACATATACAAAAATGATAGAAACCCAGTAGTGATTCAAGCAGCAGCAAAGAACATGACAAAAAAACATGATAAAAATTAAGTAAATTGGAAAATAACAAGTCTTTCATTCTGAGAAAGATGAAGATACTTCAAAATGGTATTAACACCTAAAAAAAGTACACTGAGAAGTGATAGTAATGATAGTAGAAATGTATATGAAAAATTATGACGAAGATCTGGTAGTGATTCGAAGCAACGACAAAATACATAACAAAAAAAGTAGGGGACAAAGTACGTAGAAAAAAAAACTTAAAAAAAAAAATCTAAACTGACGGAGTCGTAAAAAGTCTTTACACTCTAGGACAGATGAAGATACTTCAAAATGGTTTTCAGCACCTAAAAAAGTACACTGAAAAGGTGATAGTCATGATAATCAAAATGTACCAAAAATGAAAACAGACCCAACAGTGATTCAAGCAGCGATGAAGAACACTGTGAAACTTATAGAGCCGAGATATGTTAATGTTAGAGCTCAGTATCGCTTCACAAACGTGAAATGCATTTAAATGATGATACAGAAACAGTGAAGACGAAAGGATGAAGATAAATCTAGCAATGTTCTCAAAAATCGGTGCCGTAAGTTTGCAAACGTTAATTCAAAATCCCAACTTTGGCATCAAATGAAAAAAGTTATGAAAAAAATAACACAGAAATTAAGGCAATTTGACATTAATGAAGATAATAAGGAATTGCCATAGATTTAGATCATCTTCTTCATTTATTCAGACTGAAAACCACTTACAGAGAAGCACAATGACTTTGGCTCACTTACGCAATCTATTAATAATCAGATAGTATGATGGTCGATGAAAAGAAAGAAACAATGGAATCTAAAACGTTACAAAAACTAAAGCCTCAAGTGAAACACACACAAAGATAGGATTTATTCAAAAATTAAGAAGTTTGGAGAACAAAAAGTAAAAATTCAAAGCCTCTATCTCATCGAATAAAAATGATCATAACGTTAATGACGATACCGCTATAAGTGGGTATCAAATCCGAGTCCTGGCAGAAAAAGAAGTGAGGCTTCAAGGACTGTCAAAATACAGATCATCAGTTCATATAATTCTGATGGTATTAAATCCCATCAGATAGTTAAATATTATAATGAGACACATCCATTGAATTAAAAATCTATTCTCTGATTCTCCACTACCAGTAACACCTAAACAAGATAACAAGATTTCTTTGTGGCCAACAACAGCATATGGCAATATAGATGAAGGTGGGATTCTGATCGTGCAGATTCGGTAACACTAAAAACCAGAGCAGAAAATAAAATTACTAAGGTGTTTAGATGGAACAAACTTTATAGGCTGTACCAAGTACATCAAGAAATGTTTTTCCAATATCAAAGAAATTAAACTCAAAAACCAAATTGGACCGATGATAAAAAGACTTATCAAAGAAAATTGAAGATCAGCTGAAAATCGGTCTTCAAAACTGCCCAGTTCAGTTGACCTCGCAGCAAATTATTCCGAGTAATCTGGCTGACGATGAGGTAGCGACGACATAAAAGAAATAGGAGTCTATAACAATTTGACTAAAAAAAACTAGAAAAACAGTATTTAAAAATAAGAAATCATAATACAGAGTTGTCTTTTCTTTGGTCACATCACATACATTTCAAAAATTTTAAACATAATTATATATTATTATTAATCAATCTTCTGTTAATTTTACAGCTTGAATGAAGTCTATGACCAAACTTTAAAAAATACATTATTTGAATCTAACTATTAGACTCCCGACTTCCTATAGATTAGGGGTGGGGTGGTCAAACATGCACCGCAAACAATAGTTAAGTAGAAGAACACTGACTAGGGTGACAACCATTATCAACCCCTCAAACCCTTAAGTGCGAGACAAGTCGCCAAAAATCCCACTGGGCTTCATCCACTGCCTTAGAAATTCCCTGTGGCATCTGGTCTGTGTCGGGGTTTATCCACTGGGCCAGGCTGGAGCCAGCCAAGTTCCTCCTCACAAAACCATATTCATTCACACTCCTATTGCCCCATTCTTCTCAGCAGACAATAAATTCCTTTCCCTAAGTCACTTTTCTATCTGTCTCCCCAGCGGTCGCTTCCAACACATTCATCTATACAACCGCTAACAATCGACTACCATTCGTCTTTCTAACCATTTTGTGTATCTCATATTCCTTAGTTTACTTCTTTAGCACCACACAACCTCACTAAACGTTCATTCACATTTGATATAATTTTTTTCTCCTAACACACCTAAGATTGTCCATCTAAGCAGACTGTGCCTTGAATTTATCTCTTAAGCACACCGAAGTTTAGTAACATATTTTTACTCAACAACATATCCTCCTTGTAATTAATGACGTAGTAAAGTCAGAAGTAATACCTTTAGATGAAACTTTTAATTGCACCAGCTACCTTCCTCCCATTCAAAGATTTTTCTACTACACTTAGCATCATCCGTTCCCTTTTTATCAGAAACATAAAACCTAATATTGAAACTCAAAGATACTTGTTCCCAGGTTATCTACTATCCAACATGATTTCAGACTCATTCTCATCACCTCGCTCTTATCTACATTTTGTTTCCAGACCCTTCTTTTAAATAACTCAACTAACCTCTCAATCTTCATCTAAACTTACTTCAGATTCACCACACAAAACGAAATCATCAGCGTACAATAAGCAGGCACCTTCACTCTCAATCATTCCCCCCTGCCAACCCTACCATAAATTCTTTCATCACCAAACCATATATAATTAAATAGCCATGGAAACATTACATATCTCAGCCTCAGTCTGATATTAATATTAAACTATTCACTCTCCACTCCATTTATTCTTACACACGCCTAACTATCAACATACACACTTTTAATTCCATTCAGAGGCCTACCTCCAACACCATATATCATTAACACCTGTAACAGAGCTTTAATTGTCATACGCCTGTTGCAAATCCAAAACCTAATACAGCTTCCTCTTCTCTCACATTTACATTATGTAAAATTTTGATCTACACACCCTCAACCATTTCTAAATTCCCTTTGTTCTTCAACAATCAACCCCTCAGTAACTTGACGCACTTTTAACCAAAATCAGCATATATCTTCCCTACACACAACACTCAATTTAAACTAATTCCCCTTATCTCCCTTTCCCTTATACAAAGGTACTACCACTGCTCTCTTCCAATCCTCTCACAAACGCTGTTTTACAACTTACATATCCAGTCATCACAACTTAACCTCCATTCTTGATCATTTAACCAGTAACTCATCTATACCTGCTGATTTATCATTCTTCAGCTTTTTCACTTTACTTATTACCTCCTCCCCAAAATTTCTTCTTCTTACACAGTCAAACCCACATACAATCATTATCACCTCTTCATCACAGCCAATATTATGCAGATTCTGAAAATGATTGCTATACATACACTCTCCTCACATCTATCTCATCAGTCACATAACCACAATCCCTATAGTAGTAAATAAAAAGTCAAATTAATTAATAATATAGACAAATTAGTATAATTTAATATAACAAACGCACATTATTTAAATATTTCATTGTGAAAAAAGGAAAAGATTCAATACCAACTTAAAGTGAAATAATTATCACTATAAGAATCCCTTCAATATTTTAAAACTAATATAAAAAGATAATTTACATTAGAAAGGTCAAAATATAAACAAAAAATCACAAAACTATTTACTTAAGACTCTATTTAAACATTAAGAATAACATCAATCATTGAATCGTTACTTATCTCTTCTTTTTTACTTATTTTCATGGCACTTGATAACTTTGCAGCAAGAACATGTTTGCAAATCAATGAATCTTTGCGCATCAACACAGAATATCTGTAGGCAGGACACTGACAGAAAGATAAGTTAGGAAGAAGCGTATAATAAGCTCCTGATCCTCCAATAACTTTATACACCCAACGTCCACTTGGGCATTCAATTATTGTTACCTGTAAAATTTATACATATTGAATATTTTAATGCACATTAGCTTGAAAGTCAATAAAGATTTTAACTTTTTTAATGTTAACTGTGAAATAATAATAATAATAATAATAATAATAATAATAATAATAATAATAATTCAATAAAATAATAAAATATAAAATAATAATAATAATAATAATAATAATATAATAATAAAATTAATAATAATAATAATAATAATATTTTTTTTTGAGTTTCTGTACAGGGGCAGATACTGGTCATTGTGAAGCGGCTATACTAGGGCCTGCACCTGGACATAACGAAATGGAAAGTTAATAAAGCCCGGTTACGCCTGATAAGATAAATTCAGTTTTCGTAAGAACACAAAGAGCACGTCTGAACGGGACAATCAGTCAGGAGATGTGGAGAGAGAGGCATATGAACCCGGAAAAACGGACAAGAGAAGGAAGGTTCCCTCGACATGAGGTACACATGTGTAAAATGTGTGGCCGATTCTGAGTCGTGTCAGTGTCTCCTCCCGTTGGCGGCACAGGCGAACCGGGAGAGACCAACTGTCCACCAAGGGTTTCACCAAGCGGAGTTTAGCATCCCGCAGATCCTAACTCCAACAAGCCTACCATCAGGGCCTGAAACCACTTTTAATGGAGGCGTAATAGTCTGTTGGCGGGAGAAGTCTCATACGGAATTCTCGAGGGAGGTACGCGTTGCTGGATTTACAGGGCAGCCGCACGAACTGCTGCCCCATTAGCACGTTCATTACCCAGAACCCTCACGTGAGAAGGAATCCAACAAAACTGCCAAATTTTCCAACAGCCATGGAGTCTACACAGGAAACGTTGAATTGATGGCAAACCAATGATTCTAGGGAACCGTTGTTAATGCGAAGAAGCGCACTTTTGAGAATCCGAAACATGAGTACTTAGTGGGCCCCAGCAATTTGAGTATATCAATAGAAATGTTTCTATAATAACCAGTTCCTATTATGCTATCAACTCTTGTTTAATTTATAAAGAGTTTACTGCACTGGAAGGGCACTAATTTCATAGGTTCGGCAGTGACTGCGGTCTGCACAATAACATCACCCCGGAATGGAGCTACTTCACACCATCGCTAGTCTTGGAGAGCATCCAGGCTTAAGACAGCTATTCGAGTCAGCGGGGATTTCGTGACCCAATCCAATATGGTCGGAGTAGAATTGACGCAATTGAGGAGGGAAGGTTGTTAGGAGTTTACTAGACTTACATAATTAACTAACATCTTTGACATACCTTGGATGAATAGAGTGTTGAGAATCTAAAACAATTTTGTTATTCAGAGATATTATATATATATAATATATATTATATAATTTATCAATACGAATATGGCAAAAACTAGCTCAAAGTGAATCGATGAGTATATCAAATTATATTCAGCCATCACTAGATTGCAAAATGGCCAAAATGTTGGACGAAATTGCCACGCTATCCAAAGATATAGGTAATACAGATAATGAGCGTGCAGCAGAGTCTGTAAGATCGATAGAGTATTAGATAATGCATGAGGTTAATATCAATTATTACTATTCCCATCCTCAGAGAATCAGGTGACTCACTCACACATAACTACCAGCCTCTACTCTAGGCTCCAGAAGATACACTGAGAAAGCCACCACTCGCATAAGCATATACAGACCTTCACTTTTGACCGGGGTCCTAGGATGCGAAATTAAAGAACAAGAATAAGCTAGTTGACCATATATATATGCACATCCTCGTAAGTCTAACTCATCATTGTATTCTCAATAAACAGTGAGCGATAGAAATTTTGAGCTAAATCCTTATCTGCCAGCCTTCACCCATATCTGATATTATGGTAGAATAGTGATATCATGGGCTGTAGGCAGATTTCATGGTTTAGCGAGAGAAAATGCTGAGGAGGGCCACGGTATCAGGCAGCTGGCTTTCAGTTTGTATCTGAGGGTTGGATATGTGGATAATCCATGCCTCAAAAAACCAACCTCGGTTCATAAACGTATCACGGCGGAGCCGTTAAAGAACCAACGATGGGGGAGGTCATTCACGCATTCCGTTTAGTTTATATCCTAGCTAGGATAAAGAACATTCTTAGGTATTCTTGCGTTGACGGAGACACAGGTAAAAACACCTTAGCATATTACGCCTCAACCAAGTGCGACGTATATTATTATATCAATGTATACTCAGTTGCAACGATAGGATAATATATTATATTAATATTATATAATATATATATGATAATCCTATAATAATAATAGGCTGCTCCATGTAATGTATATATTGCATCAAGGTCATTCACCCACCCATAATAGAGTATAAAATCGGATATACCTAGTAAAGAGGAGAGATATTGACTATAATGATCATATTGCAGTTTTTGTATGCAGAGAATTCCCTATATATCTCTATATAGAGAGGGCTGAGTGACAAACAAGACTGAATTGGACACTTACCCTACGGTACCCCTCTTTCCATGAAAATACTTCTAGCGAGATAAAGAGTTAGCAACTCGTACTTGGAGGATTCTGTTGGTCACAGGTTCTGGGAAAAGGGGAAGCGCTAGTCCCGGTCTAGCACAGAATATGAAGGCTTTTGTTGCAGGACCTTCACCATATCTCCAGAGGAATTCATGTATCGACTCTAAAGATCAAATGAAAATCATTAAGACTTGTTTGCTTGAATTGGAAAAGGCTTCCGAAATTTCATGATCTAAGAGAAGCGGCTTACCGACGAAAGTAGACGGTGCTTTGTTCCTAAAACCAAACTGGAGAGAGAAAGCCCGGATTTTCCCCAGAGACGGGAGAAGGCGGTTGGCTACCATTTTTTCCAATCAATTAGCAGAATGCTGTGGTGATGGGTCGATTATGGCGAATTCAGGGCGAGTTGTCTAGTCTCATTCAAATATCGGTCTTTTCCCGGTTTCGGAATGGGGACATGTGCGCCATTGCCAACGGGTCCGGCAAAAATACTTCTCCACCCAAGCGTTTGTGCAAGATGAGAAATGCTTGGATGGTGGCGTCATCATTTTGGTAAAAGTACGGCCACTCCGGCTTTCACAACACTCAATCCTATCCTTGCACGCCCCGAGCGCCTCCCGGAATTTGCCTCCTTAATATGGTTATAAGGATGGTCATCGATAGAGGTCGAGAAGTCCGAGACATAATAAAAGTCGATTTCAGAAATTCGGATATGGGGTTCCTTCTGTACTCTAGCACTCGCCTTAACAATCGCATATGCGATATCACCCATATATGTCTGGCAACCTCATCCGTGAGCAGCTAAACAAAACGTACCGGCCGTGATTTATAGATCAATTGGGGAAATCATTTGAAGTACTTTCGGGAGAAATTTTATCAGACTCCCCTTGTAACGGTAAGTAAAGAGTGGAGATAACGGTATATTAGAGTAAGTACGAAAGTATTGCCTCCTAGGGATCCTTTATTAAAATAAGCGACGAAGTGATCGAGTCAAGATGATTCAGTGCCTATTTAAATAGGATAATATCAGTGGAACTTGAAGTGTTTTGATAAACAGTTTGTAGAATCATAAATTTGCGTTTTTTCGATGGCCTGGCACACCCCAAGCCCACTACGCGTAGCAGAACAATATACTGCTTATGCACGCGAAGAATATAGATTATAAGCGAAGACGTCTCCAAGATAATAGTTTGGAAAAACTTGAAAGCTACATTGACACACGTTGGGTGGAAGTTTCAAGCGACTGTGAAGATGTAAAAGACAATATTCTCTTTAAGCCTGCCATAAACAAAGTCAGTCTTGCCGGTCTATCCTCCAGGTCGAGTACGATGCCTGTCAAGGGCAGCAGACCGAGAGACAAAAATGAATGATCAATTGAGATCGAATAGGTGTGAACTCCTTAACAGATGAAGGATGACCTCCTGTCCATAATGATTAATCAATATATGGATATGAAGAAGCAGAAAAAAGATATACAACGAGCAAAAAAAGGAACAGAAAGATGTCAGCTTTTCATGAGTTGGCTAGGCAAGTGATTCAAAATCCCAGAGGAGATAACGTTGCAGACATTCTAAGCAGACCGCTCAGCGTTCGAGACGTTTAAAGTACGTCCCCCCAGTGTGAGAATTGGGTATCGTTACAAATTCATCCCAAAACAGAAAAGAGCAGAGTACTGTAGGAGGTGCATAAACAGTGTGACAAGATCCTCTTTGATGTTATGGGAAGAACAGCATAAGAGAGGAGCAAGATGTTGAAGTAAACACACAAGCGAATATCAACTTACAGTTCAGGTATTGGGAGCACGGTGCCCGCATTTGACAGGCATGTTATAAGATGAGTGAGGTTGGACCATGGTATGGGTCTAGTAAAAGTAAGGATTATTCCAGGATAGGAATTCAATACTAAGTTGGGCAAACCCTTGAAAGTTGAATCAGTAACTGCGGCAATTCCCATTGCCCAAGAATTTAGCCACATGAAGTGAAATTCATAACTATTCAACCAGGTTTGTCGTAACTCTAGATATGATAAGGATAGAGTATCAATGTTTCACTAAGGTGAACATTAGTTTACTCTCGACGGGTTAGGAGAATGCTGGCCAGTTTCCCACTGGAGTGTCTCAATCCAGGAAAGGTCCAGAAGAGGATATGGATTGGGTCGGGATGGCACATACTAAACTGTCTTATATTCAAATAAGCCACTAAACAGAATTATCTGTCCTCAATGAGAAAGACTAAAGCCGCGCTTAGAGAGTGATTAACCACATTCTCACTGATAGAATCATCAATTTCCAGAAGGCAACAAATACTAAGAGGGCAGCAGGATCGTGGCAATCCCAACTGGAAAGTATGGGGCATATGGGAGGATATGTTCCAGGGAGAAGAAAGAGGGCCGGGCCAAGGGCTGATATCCCTTTTCCTCCGTTTCTTAGAGTTACACGCTGTCGAAACTCAAAGAGACAGCAATTCTATGAGAGAGTGAAAGACTCACCATTATGAGGACTGTTGTCACCTTGAAAGGTAAGGTACAAGTTCAGTAGTGGAACAGATAACTGGGACATTAACTCTCCCTGGACTGAGCGAAGGTTAGAAATTCAGATCGATCTGTAATATCACAATGTTTGGACAGATTCAAATCACTAGAAGAACGGAATATAAGGTAGTACCGTAACGTCCATTAAAAGTCATTGAGAAGGCAGAGTGGAAATTGAAGCCCCAAGCCGAGCATGCGCTAGAAACACATCGGCATCAGTTTTGAAAAAACGGTGAGTGATGTCTCAAATTAGCTGAAAAGTAGATAGATGGTGGAACAGACTCAAAAGGTCGGAGGAATAGGGTCGGCGTGGAGGAGAAACATCCATCGTTCATTCAGGAGGGATCCGGAAAACTACCTGGAGTGTGAATGTTTGCTTCATCTTTTACGGAAATACTTAGCCAAGACTAGCGAGGAGGAGAGTGAGTTCCATTGGACAAGAAGTAAATACCTTCGGGAGATTTTCTACTCCAGTTGCTGAATGGAGGAATGTTCACTCTGACAAAATTCATTGTTTATTTGTCATTTTGTGACCTCTTGTTCTCCTTTCTACAGAGGGTGACTGACTTCTCTCTCTCTCTCTTAAAGAGAACTCCTCCTTTTCATGGGGTGCATATCAAGTTATTAGAATCCTATCTCCTAACTCTAATTTGCATATATGCGTAATGGTTTCAAACTTGTGCACAGTATTCAATTACGTCTTAATATAACTATTATAGAACTTGCTCCTCGATACCTTGTTCTTGTTAAACATTACAATTTGAAGTCCCTAATATTTTGTTAGGTCTATTTCTATCTTCCAAACGTTGCTTTGAAACTTCCAAATTGTTATTACCAACCACACCTTATCCGCTTCTCCCTCAGCAAACTCAAGCTATTCTCCATTTGTGTCATAAATAAAATCCTTATTTGGGTTATCAGGTAAAGTATTTACACTTTTTGCTATCGAAACTCGTTTGAAACTTATTATATATATATTATTAACCTCTATGATACATAAATAGATGTTCTAGGGGCGAAAGGATTTTTTGTTTGTTCCTATATTCTAGGGGTGAAATAAGGTTAGGTTAGATTAGGTTATGTTAGTTAGGTTAGTTAAGAGGCTCACTCTCTCTCTCTCTTCTCTCATCTCTCTCTCTCTCTCTCTCTGCTGTCTCTCCTTTCTCTCTACTCTCTCGGCTCTTCTCTCTCTCCCATCTTCCTCTCTCTCCTCTCCTCTCTCTCTCTCTCTCTCTCTCTCTCTCTCTCTCTCTCTCTCCAATCCTCTCTGTTACTCTCATCGCTCTCTCTCTCTCTGTCTCTCTCTCTTCTCTTCTTCTCTAAAAGATCTCTCTCTCTCTCTCTCTCCTCTCTCTCTTCTCGTCTATCTCTCCTCTCTCTCTCTCTCTCTCTCTCTTCTCTCTCTCTCTCTCTCCTCTCTCTCTCTCTCTCTCTCTCTCTCTCTCTCTCTCTTCTCTCTCTCTCTCTCTCTCTCTCTCCTCTCTCTCTCTCTCTCTCTCTCTCTCTCTCTCTCTCTCTCTCTATTATAACTATCTTCCATCTATCCCCCTCTCTTCATTTTCTGTGTTTGACTCCTCTCCTCTCTCTCTCTCTCTTCTGTCCCTCTCTCTCTCTCTCTCTTCTCCTCTTCTCTCTCTCTCTCTCACACTCTTCTCTCTCTCTCTCTCTCTCTCTCTCTCTCTCTCTTCCCTATCTTTCTTTCTTTCTTTTCTTCTTCTCTTTCTTTTTTCTCTCTTTCGCTTCTCTTCTCTCTCTCTCTCTCTCTCTCCTTCTCTTCTCTCCTCGTCTCTCTCTCTCTCTCTCTCTCCTCGTCTCGCTCTCTCTCGGCGTTGTCTCTCTACTCCCCTCCCTTCTCTCTCTTCTCTCTCCTCTCTCTCCTCTCTCTCCCTCCTTCACTCTCTGTTTCTTCTCTCTCGCCTTCTCGTCTCCCTCTCTCTCTCTCACTCTTCCTCTCTCACTTCCTCCCAGACTCTGCAACCTCCTTCTCTCTCTCCTCTCCTCTCTCTCTCCTTCTCTCTCCTTCTCACAGATTCCTCTATCTCTCTCTCTCTCTCTCTCTTCGTCTTCTCTTCTTTCTGCTGTTCTCTCTCTCTCTCATCTCTCTCTCTCTCCTCGCTGTCTCTCTCTCTCTCTCTCTCTCCTCTCTCTCTTCATCTCTCTCTCTCCTCTCTCTTATATATATATATATACAAGTGATCAAGTTTTTTATTAATATATATATATATATAACCATAAGTTAATTTATTATTTATATATATTTTTTTTTTTTTTTTTTTTTTTTTTTTTCTGCTTGAGAATAAAGGCCAAAGGCCTCCCTAATTCCGACTAAGCAGGTTCAATATTAAAAAGCAAACAAGTAGTTAAATGTTTGGAATGGCTGCCTAAGTTGTAACATCTAATGTCAACTTGAACTTTTAGAAATATATATGTTGAAAAGTTATATAAATGATTTGAAGAGTATATCGTTAATATACATTTGTTTTATTTTAAATGAATATACATTATTAAAAATTTTATACATTACTTATTATAAAGCTGATTGATGGCTGATACTAAGTATCACAGACATTATGCATGCAGCAACCTCCTCCGACTTAAACTTTTAGTATTACAGGTTTGTATTGGTTTGAAAAAAAAAATGAAAGGGCAAAATGTCCATGCAGTGTATTGACAAAAAGTGACATATATCATTTATATGGTAAAAATAATAACATCTTCAATAATAATAATTAAAAGAAATGATTATATTATAAAGATCTATACATTTTAAGAAGTATTTATCTGGATTTTAAAATTCTGGTTCTGGCCAAACCAGAATTAAACCCAAAATTCTGAAGCACCATCTGTAGAATAATATACTGTTACATTTTATTATAATTATAAGTTCTTATATCGTTGCAATATTTTTATAATTTTTAATTATATAAGTATATTAACAATTAATTGCTTGAAAATTTCCTGTATAAGTAAATATAAATATATATATTATATTTATATTATACTACTATATATTATCACAATATAAAACCATATATATATTATATATATTATATAGGTACCTTTTCATTGTCTATTAAATCTAATGCTGAAAGAAGGGTCTGACCATGAAGAAGATATAATGAATGCAATATTTCCGGTTTTAAAGCTTTTCCCAGTCAAAGTGTCGACCAGCAAGTTTTATTAGTGTTTCACTAGCTGAGGTAGTGAATTTCTAGAGATTTTCCTGACATATCAAAGAATAATTCTACATACTTTTCAGAACTTACACATACCGACCGGCCGACCAACTATCCTTGAAACTATATATTATATGATATTTTTTAATGGATGATTGCAATATACAAAAAAATACATGTTAATAATATTGTAAACAAAATTTATACCTTCAAACAATAGAAAACAAAATTTATTAAAACTTAGAAATATTAAAAAAGATATTAAACTAAATTTATTCATTTTTATTAAATCTAATTTTTATATTTTATAAATAAAATTTAGATTATTTCTTTTTAAGAATATTTAAATTTTGAAGTGCTACCACCTTTATATAATATATTATATATATATATATATATATATATATAGTATATATATATAATTATATATACTTAATAATTATATATATATATATTATAATATTATATATAATTATATTATATATATATATAAATTATATATATATATAATTAATATTAATCTTTATATTATAATTGGTAAATATCTGAATCTTTCAATCTATGTGATAGCTGATAATTAAATAATTGTATATGTAAATATAATACGATAGTTGTTGTAGTAGTGATAGTGTTAACAGTGTATGTAAAGGGTGATATTAGTATAGTATTATTTATATATGACATGTACTACTATTTCTCGATATAAAGTAAATATATATAATTATATATAACACATGTGCAAAATTTAAAACTTCAATATCTAAAACCTTATGACTATTAAGCTATATTATATGATAAATTATATATATATTATTTATTATTTAGTATATAAATATATATATATATATATACTTATTATATACCATATAATTATTATATATAATCTATTATATAATATATATATATATGATATATAGTATTTCATACATAATATACTCAATTAACAAGGAGTTATGAGTAAGATTTTTTTTTTAATCGCCAGCACAGTGAGTTTAATTTTACTCTTTCATGCGTAATCTTTTTTTCAAATATCAATCAATATACTGTAAGCTTTGATTCTATAAGTTTATTATAAGTATAATTCTCTATAGGTAACAAAGAACTTGAGTGGAAAGAACATGACAAAAGTCGAAAAGACAAGGCTGCGCGAGCGTGGGAGCCGAGCCCCTTTATATCCTTTTAGTTGAAACTCAATCACAGTCAGATAATGTTCGTTACATTTTAACGATTTTCTCTTGTGGATGTATTCAAACCCTCACATAATGCACTCTTCATCATGTAGGGTTATCACACCGGTATGGCCCAGGTGTATGACTTTATACCATACCCCTTCACTCAAAACCCCAAAATTCTATCTTTTCTATTGTGAATCCTTTTCTGCTCTTCTTCTCCTATTATCATTATTTCTTTTTTTATTCTTAAAGTGTTCAATCACTTTCTACCACCTGAATTGTTGCTATTCTCATCATTCTTTCGCTTTTACAGCGGACACTGCTCAGACACTCCACCTACTATACATCTCCACTTTAAATAATCCAACCCGACTTATATCTTCATCCTTTCCACATGACCAAATTATCTCAGAACTCAGTCGAACTTTCATATTCACCCTCATTTTACCAAGCTTTCTCACACACACTACTCTCTAATAGCTCACTTCCTCATTTTATCAATTCTTTCTCAACTAAACATGCCCCTAAGATGTCCAATTGAACACATTGCCGAATACTCTACGTACTCTATATATCTTATTCCAGACCATAGTTTCACTACCATCTACATTAACAAGGTAACAACATTACCCCGTAGTTAACCTAAGACAAGAGTCCTCAAACGCACCTATCAGTCCCTATACATCCACAAAGATCTTAATTGCACCACCACTTCCTTGTCATTCAAACTATACCTACCACACTCTGCATCATTCCATTCTTTTCGCAACATATACCCTAAATTTTTAAACTCAGACACTTTCTCCAGTTGCTCTCACAATCTACATAACTTATCGACACTGGACCTGTCCTCACTCACAACCATAATCTTACTCTTATCTACGTTTACTTTCTTACTGTCTCTTTATTTCAGCATATTTGTAGATACTGTACTGTGACTTTTTTTGAAAAAATTTTCTACATTAAAAAAATTTCTAAGTTCAGAAAAGTTAAGTTAAGTTTCTTGTTTTTTAAGACAATTATTTAGTGCAAGCTTTCTGGCATATTCCAAAGCTTCACCAGAGACTGAAAAAGTGACTCGAAGACCTTTAACTTTTGCTGAACTTTTTTTGAACTTAGAAAATTTTTTCAGAAAAAATAGTCACAGTACAGTATCTACAAATATGCCCTTTATTTCTAATGTTCGGAAATAATAGTAGTGCAGAGGGGTGTCACCCTGAATTTATTAAAAATCACAGGCAATATATCTCATACTCTAAAAAATGTAAAATGAAGAATAATGAAAATTGTCGCTTTCTTTACGAAAAAAAGTTATAGCCTCTCAAAGTTAAAACTCCCAAAGAATTTTATTTTTGACATCCTCTTCAAAGCTATGACTTCTCATTCAGGCCCTAGTTCTGGTTATTGATAAGTTTTGTTAGTAACACTATGAGAAAAAATTCATATTGTTACTATCTATGAAATCTATCATAACCTGAACTAGATGGCCCTAAAACGAGCACAGCCCACTAATTTTTTTTATAAGAAAGCCTATGGGAAAATTTTAAACTTTAAAAGGCTCTAACTATTTTTTTTATAAAGACTTAAATAATTTTTTTTTTCTTAAGCTTCATTATTATATTTTATTTAGTATAAACTTGGATTAAAAAAAAAAAAAAATTATAAGAAAATCCTATGGATTTTTAACAAGGTCTAAAACTTTTTTTTCCTAAAGAGACGCCAACATTCTTATTTCATGATTATTTTTTTAAGAGTAGCTATATCTTGTGATTTTTATACAAAATCGGGGGGTGGACACTACCCCTCTACACTACTATTACCTGTTCTAATGTAGTTAAGGTTAAACTGCATGTTATGACTGAACTGATAAACTTCTTAAAGCTGGTAGGCCTCGTATGGTTAGCATGTACCTTAGCTATAGTTTTTTTTAGGGGGGTTGATTGGTTCTTTTCTATAATAATAATATCGATAATAATATAATAATAATAATATATAATTAATAATAATAATAATAGATAATAATAATAATAACTAGTCTTAATCTAAAATCGCCGGGCTCCATCACAACAGCTGATTTCATTTGTTTGTAAACAAGGAAAAACCGTATAAGGTCCTGTCCGTGTTCGCTACACGAAATTTGTAAGACTGTGTAAGCATTTCTTACCTTGTGTAAGCACAAATTGAAAAACGAAAACGCCTGAAATACAAATATATGGTATATTAACCGTTCTCGTTTCGTCATTTGTATAG
>JABUQX010024576.1:10000-17500 GCA_015478945.1 Trachelipus rathkii | reverse complement strand
TTTCAGGAACGGAGGTTGGGAAAGAATACAGCTCCAATTTCTATTGTCTTCTTCTTCTTTTCTGGCAACATGGTTGTTTGAAGGTATAAAGGACTATGTGCTAGGTTGAATTTGTTTTAGATAATTTTTAAGCTTAAGAGATTGTTTTAAATGAAAATTCGTAAAGTCATCGATTTGGGGGTTTCCTATTTTTGTGTTAAAATTATGTGAGTTTTTGATTAGGAAAGACGATGATTTTCCTTTGTTAGGTATTTTGAATAGCTATGACTAATAATAATATTAGTTTCTCCTAAATAGTATTTATTGCAATTTGAAAAAGGGATCATTTGTTACCTTGCCGTAGGTCGTGTATAATGTTGATTTTATTCTTGTGTATTTGTTATTTAGTTTCTACATAAACAGTATTTATTGCAATTTGAACAAGGGATCATATATATACCTGCATTTTTGTTTTAAATGAAGTCTTTAGGTTTTAATGAATGCTTTAAAGTTAGCATGTTAGATTTAATGATTTTAATGTCGGGAGGTATGAATTTTTTAATAAGATGTATGTTAATATTCCGGATAGGTAAGATGTTAGTATAAGAATTTTGTTGTATAATAGGATTTAAATATTTGTTTTTAGCTGAGTGAAGAGCGTTAAATATGAAGGGTTGGGGATAGTTCAGTTTTTTGAAAGTGTTGATGATAAAATTAAATTCATTGGTTAAGTGTAGGTTGTCACAATTTCTGAGAGCACGTAGGAACAAATTAGAGAGTATGGCTTTTTTAGTTGACAAATTATGAAATGAAAACCAGTGAATATATGAATCTGAAGCGGTGGGTTTTCGGTAAATTTGGAACGAGGGATGGCTATTGTCTGTCCAGAAAATTAAAAGATCGAGAAAAGGAATCGAGTTATCTTTGGAGAGTTCTATGGTAAAATTTAAACTATGGTGTATGTTATTAATAAAATTTAAATAGTTGTTTATATTTTGATCCTTGGGGATAAGGGCTAGAACATCGTCCACATAACGAAACCAAAAAACGGATTGAAACATTGGATGGGGGAATATGATGTATTTTTCAGTTAGTTCTAAATAAATATTGCTAATAGTAGGGGAGAGTGGGGATCCCATGCTGAGGCCGAAAATTTGTTTATAATATTTATTTTGAAATCTGAAATAGGCATGGTCAAGGGTAAGTAAGATAAGAGACTTGATAAGAGGGAAAGGTATGGAGAAAGTAATATTGTGAGTTTGTATATGATTTTCTAAGAGGGTTAGTGTGGTGTCAATGGGGACATTAGTGAACAATGAAGTGACGTCAAAGCTGGTTACTATATAGTTAGAGAAAATTATGTTTTTTGTATTGTGTATTAGATGTATGGAATTTTTTATGTGGGATGTAGATATGTTGCCTATTAAAGGTTGTAGTTCAGCAGAAAGCCATTTTGCAAGTTTATAAGTAATGCAATCTATGTTAGAGATGATCGGGCGGAGGGGTGTGTTTTCTTTATGTATTTTTGGAAGTGTGTAAAATTTACTGAGGATAGGTAAATATGCTTTAAATTTATCAATTAGGTCTTTGTTGTTAGGTATAATTTGGGTTAGGGATTTGTTAAAGGATTGTTGAGATTGTTTTAGGGGATCATTGTTAATTTCTAAGTAAGTGGAATGATCATTAAGTAAGTTGAAAGATTTATCTAGGTAGTCTGTTGTATTCATGAGAACAATTTTATTACCTTTATCCGATTTTGTTATAACTATGTTGTCGTTCTTTCGAAGGTTGAATAGAGCTGAATGAAATCTTTTAGGAAATAGGTTATATTCTTGAGAGGTTGCTTGTAGAGTCAAAAGTATGCCCAATAGGATATCACAGTTTGTAGTTATGTTTTCGTGTTTCGATTTCCAATAATTAAAGTTGTTGATTAAGGGTATCCAGGGTTCTCTGTTATTCATGGCAAAATTCAGGCTTATCTTACTTACCCTTGACCATGCCTATTTCAGATTTCCAAAAATACATAAAGAAAACATATTTGTTCTTTGGAATTTGAATCTCTAACATAGATTGCATTACTTATAAACTTGCAAAATGGCTTTCTGCTGAACTACAACCTTTAATAGGCAACATATCTACATCCCACATAAAAAATTCCATACATCTAATACACAATACAAAAAACATAATTTTCTCTAACTATATAGTAACCAGCTTTGACGTCACTTCATTGTTCACTAATGTCCCCATTGACACCACACTAACCCTCTTAGAAAATCATATACAAACTCACAATATTACTTTCTCCATACCTTTCCCTCTTATCAAGTCTCTTATCTTACTTACCCTTGACCATGCCTATTTCAGATTTCAAAATAAATATTATAAACAAATTTTCGGCCTCAGCATGGGATCCCCACTCTCCCCTACTATTAGCAATATTTATTTAGAACTAACTGAAAAATACATCATATTCCCCCATCCAATGTTTCAATCCGTTATTTTGTTTCTTTATGTGGACGATGTTTTAGCCCTTATCCCCAAGGGTTTTTATGTTGAACATTTTTTTAAGGCTTTCTTTATAACATACACCATAGTTTAAATTTTACCATAGAACTCTCCAAAGATAACTCGATTCCTTTTCTCGATCTTTTAATTTCCTGGACAGACAATAGCCATCCCTCGTTCCAAATTTACCGAAAACCCACCGCTTCAGATTCATATATTCACTGGTTTTCATTTCATAATTTGTCAACTAAAAAAGCCATACTCTCTAATTTGTTCCTACGGGCTCTCAGAAATTGTGACAACCTACACTTAACCAATGAATTTAATTTTATCATCAACACTTTCAAAAAAAAGGAACTATCCCCAACCCTTCATATTTAACGCTCTTCACTCAGCTAAAAACAAATATTTAAATCCTATTATACAACAAAATTCTTATACTAACATCTTACCTATCCCGAATATTAACATACATCTTATTAAAAAATTCATACCTCCCGACATTAAAATCATTAAATCTAACATGCTAACTTTAAAGCATTCATTAAAAAAAAAAAAATAAAAAAAAAAATCAGGTATATATATGATCCCTTGTTCAAATTGCAATAAATACTATTTAGGAGAAACTAATAACATATACACAAGAATAGATCAACATACACACGACCTACGCAAAGGTAACCCTTCCTCATCTTTAACCATACATAGAAATACTAATAACCATTTAATTAATATCAGATCCCATAAATTAGTCATACCTATCAAATACCAAACAAAGAAAAATCATCGAGTCTTTCCTAATCAAAAACTCACATAATTTTAATACAAAAATGGGAAACCCACAAATCGATGACTTTACGAATTTTCATTTAAAACAATCTCTTAAGCTTAAAAATTATCTAAAACAAATTCAACCTAGCACATAGTCCATTATACCTTCAAACAACCATGTTGCCAGAAAAGAAGAAGAAGACAACAGAAATTGGAGCTGTATTCTTTCCCAACCTCCGTTCCTGAAATTTAGTTCCTGAAGAAGCAGCTCGGACATGAGTGCGAAAGCTCGGATTATATCTTTTAAAAAAAACTCTTATGTGATTAATCTTTATTTTTAGTTTGTTGTTATGTAATAACTGTGAAAAAGAAATAACAATTTTTGAATAGTTTCATTTTGTGTTGCCTCCAGGGGTAAAATCATCAATACTTATAAATACTGCGAGAAGTGCAGACTAAATTATCAATATATATATATATATATATATATATATATATATATATTTATATCTTCAGAATATATTATATAATATATATATATATATATATATATATATATATATATATATAGTATATATATATATATATATATATATATATAATATATATTATATATATATATATATAGTAAATTTATTAAAAAAAAACCAGTTTTTCTTTTTTTTTTTTGTTTTTGGAAAAAAAAAAAAATCAATAAATAAAAATAAATAGATTAAAACTTTGTTCTCATTTTGACAATTTTGCTCTACTAGTTTTAATTAAACATCGTATTTACTAATCAATTATTTTCATTTTCATTACCAGATTTGAGTTGATTGGTGAGAACGCTATCAACCCTTCATGTAGAATGGAAACTTGTGTTGAATCCTATCTGATTGTCGAAAGGGGCGTCTTGGATCTGTGGTACGGTGTACGGGAACACAAGAAACCCAGTGGGCTCTGAAGATTTGGCTGTGGATTCCGCTATGCCGGACGAGAGAGGGTGGCTTTTTAAGGTCTATCGTGTGAACGATCAATACTTTTGAAGGATGTTACTCATGAACGTCTGAAGGTGATAGGAAGACCGACGATGTCAATTAAACTTTTCGAAGAGTTCACCAGGCAGGCAAGAAGTGCCTGAGGAGCCTTGTTGTGTCTCTGAACCTGAAACCCAGATACGAAAAACATTTTCACTAGTGCCACTTTTCATTCGGGTATTACGTTGAGGTAAACACAAAGCGAGCCCATAACATCGTTTTGTTGAAGTCGGAATACCGTGGTGAGAAAGGGAATGAAGGTTGTTGAAAACATGTTTGCGGGAAGAAGGTACGAAGGGACGTGGATGTCCAGTAGACATGTCACAGAGAATATTCTCCTCTATGCCGGGCAGGGAGATCCACTGCTGCTGAACAAAAGAATCCTGTGAAAGAGCTGGGCCTTCAGACGCCTGGATGGTTGCCATATCTTCGTAGCTGATAGATAGTAGAGCAGATAGAGAATTGACCTCGATGCATGAGAGTGCATCAGATGTGAGGGTGTCTATTCCAGAGATGTGCCAAGACCAGTTGTGAATTGCGATATATACTCCAAATGTCGGGCCTCTCTGGGCGAGTGCATTTCATGTCGGGATGCTATCGCAAAGATAATCGGCTTGTGATCGGTGAGTATGTAGAAATTGTGGCCTTTCAGAAAGTACCGGAAGTGGCGAACCACGGGTAAATTGCCAGAAGTTCCCTCCCGAAAACGCTGTAACGAGCTTAAGCAGGCTGCAACTTACGGGAGAAGAATGCAAGAGGTGCCCACACTCAATTCAGGTGTTGCTACAAGACTCCTCCGACCCCGAAATCGGAGGAACCCACCTGAATTCTGATGAGTGCAGAGTCCTGTGGATGGACTAAGAGTGTTGCAGTGGCCAGAGCTTCCTTTGCGGAGTCGGAAGCAGCACGTCACTCATCCGACCACTCCACCTTGGTGGAGGTATCTCTCTTCTTTGGGCTAATAAAAGATGTAAGAGGGGGAGAAGTTCGGCTGTCGAACTCCAGAAACTATGATAGAAGTTAACCATCCCCAAAACTGGCGAAGTTGTTTTAGGGTCTCTGGAAGAGGAAAAGCACGGATGGAAGCCACACGGTCCTCGAGAGGGCGAATACCTTCTGCAGAAACTGTATGGCCAAGAAAAGTGGGAGTAAAAGCGCTCAGGGTGCACTTCGCCTTTTTAATACGAATGCCAGATTCACTTAACCTAGTGAAAACGGCGCGAAGGTGCTCCTGGTGCTCTTCAGGAGATTTACTGGTAATGAGGAGGTCATCGATTTAGGCCCGTAAGAAAGGAAGGCCTCGGAGTACCGTGTCGATAAACCTCTGGAATGACTGAGCCGCGTTCCTAAAGCAAAACTTCAATGTCGCATTTATTTGTGACCAGTCATTTAAATACATTTTATTATTATACAAATGAATGACCAAACGGTTGATCTTCCAAATTTTGTATTTTGAAGGGCTGATCATTAAAATATCCATTATATTCTAAGTCTTTTAAAGACGCTTGTATATAAAAAAAATAATTAAGGGGATGCACCAATTATTGCTCCGGACTGAGCCCAATTCCCCCCCCCCTCTAAAAATGAACATAAAATTGACAATTTTCAGTCGATTTTGATCAAATAAACACCAAACTGTAGCTATTTCTTATGTCTAAAATGTCGTTTTCGAGTGTTTTTCTGTGTCTATTGTCATTGTTTTGGTATTTTCAATTTTCGAAAACCTATGTTTTTGACATTTGTCGAACTCCTCACAATTTTTTTCGAAATGACTTCAAAATTAAAATATACAAAGATTGGACTATTATCTAAAATATTTAGGAACGGAATTTTGATATTTGACCCCATATCTGAGCAATGGTCGATTTTCAAAACCTACTATTTTTGGGTTTTCAAATTGAAAAATTGGTATATATATTTTTTCCTGTTTATCCAATCTGCATGAAATTTTTAGAGCACTTGTAGTCGGGAGAGATGCACATTTTTTACTTAGATAATTTCTCTGTATATGCAGTAGTTTTGGATTTGTTCTTGGAACGAATTTTCCCAAAAAAATTTCTTTTGAGTATACAAAAAAATTATCTAAGTAAAAAAGATGGATCTTAAGATGATTACACAAGCTCTGAAAATTTGATGTTGATCAGATAAGTAGGAAAAAAATATATATCAATATTTTACTTTTCAAAAAAATATTTTTTAAATGTTTTTTTTTTGTTTTTTTAAATGTTAATGTTTTTTAATGTTTTTTTCACAAATATTTTTTCTTCGAAGAAAATGCAATAATCTTGTTCTTGTTCTTCATCATGATGCTCTTTTGTCATTTTTTTTATCAACTCCAACTTTATTTCGTAATCTTTTTTCTCCTGTGGTACCTTCCGACGGCACAACTGGCGTTTTACCTACTGCTAAAACTAAACTCTTTGCTTAAACCTTTTCCTCTAATTCCACTTTAGACGACTGCCGATGCTATTCCTTGTTCTCCAAACCTTTGAATATTTTTAATGTTTTACTTGGTATTTTTTTTTATAGATATTTTTTCTCCTCTTCTCTCTCTCTCTCTCTCTCTCTCTCTCTCTCTCTCTCTCTCTCTCTCTCTCTCTCTCTCTCTGAGCTTAGCAATAAGAAGAAGCGTGGTCTTGATGGTTATCTCTCCTGTGTAGGATTGGGAAAGGAAAAAAACAAGCTCGTTTTTTTTCATGAAAAAAACACAGCCTGAAAAAAACAAGTGAAAATTTGTTATTTTTTCGTTTTTTTTCAATTAAGTTGTGAATTTACATGTTTGAACAATTATATTATAAATTTTAGCAAATATGCTCTAATTTGGACATTTTTTTGGTTCCAATTTCTACAAGGTGGAAGCCCCTGAGTATTTCTATAAGTAAGTTATTGGGGTTTTACCAATTTTTTTTATTTATATTCTGATTTTGATTACAGAACTTGTTGTGATTTCTGGGATATATACTTACTCTGTTCATCTTTAAGTATGATTTTTATGATAATATACTTGTGGTTCTTAAAACTTGCGCTTGAAACCTTGCAAAATGCCTTGGTAAACTATTGCTTCTCTGTCTGCCATTTTCACTTTTATTCTTGCTGAAAATGTGCGCTCAAAAAGATTTAGAAGCATATTTAATCTTTAATGCATTTCTCACATCACCATAATGTGCTCCTTAGAGAAAGAACTCTGTTGTTTTTCTTTCTTCCATTCTCTCAGACTCTTGGTCCT
>JABUQX010024575.1:32500-49383 GCA_015478945.1 Trachelipus rathkii | reverse complement strand
AAGTAAGTAAATAAAGTAAAAGTAAAACTATAAGTGGTATGGTATATAATATAAATAAGTTAAAGAAAGTAATAAGTAACTAATATAAAGTAAAGGTAAGAATAAAATGTAATATAATAAAATGTTAATACAAATACAAACTATTCCACATTGTTAAAATTTGACATTGTTATTTTGATTCTAAATAACACATTATTATATAAATTAACAACATCATAATAATAAATAAGGTAAAATAAACTGTAAAACAACAAGGTAAGGAAGAAGAAGGTAATAAACAAAATCTAACGATCTGTCAATAACAATAATAATAATATATAATAATCAATCAATCCAATAATTTCATGAATACCAATAGTAATGAATATCATAGAATCTGTAAGAGAACAATAAGTAATAGAATAAAGAGATATAGACATAGTATATATAATATATTATATATATATATAATAATAAAATAATATATAATATATAGATATAATATTGTAATGGTAATTAAATTGAAAGTATTTTAAAAACAATTAAATTTTGAACTGTGAAATATCTTAATGTGTGTTCATGTAAAATAGTCATTAGACATAATTAATAAAGAAATAACTAAAGAAGCGTTTCGCTATTCCAAAACTATCTTCTTATTTGCTATAGCAAGGTGATCTTTTAAATAGGGCCAATTAAATATTATAAAGATCATTCTTTGTACATAGCTTTGGTAAACCCCAGAACGACATCAGTCATTACAACCTTTTGATAAAAAGGGCCAGATAATTATAATAATAATAATAAAAAGTGGTGATTGTCAATGTGAAAAGTGCCAATAAACAAATATAGTGCTAAGTGAAGTGACTCATATACTGTGAAAAATTTTTTGGTAACAAAATAAAGTCTTAGTGCGTTGGTACATAGCTCTCATAAACTTTATTACATAACGATTAGCGTGAAGAATCCCGTTATTTTAAAAGTCGCTAGTCTTGTGAAAAGAGTTCATTTTCAAATAATATCACCAAGAAAAAAAAAAAAAAAGATTAAAGAAACGGGCAGAAGGGGACTTTAAGATGCCCGCACAATATAAAAAGATTCCAGGTTTAAGACACCGGGAGGGGTAGGGGAAAGTCAAGTAATACACCAAAAGCATCTGCAAAAACTTCGAACGTCTCCCCCGCTTCCCCCAAATCTCCAATTCGAAGAGAAGAAAATTCAAATTCGAACTCCGATGGGGAAGGAAGTCAGGACCTACATACCCCGCTACGAGCAAGATCTGTTACCCCCACAGTCTCCCCCTCGTTGGGGGGGACTCCAAAGACCAGTCTGCCGATTGGCGCCATTCCAAAGTTAGATTTGCGTAATATGATGACTTGGTTACACACTACGATTACCGTTTTCAAACTTAATGGAGTGGATGATCCAAGAGAACGCGTAAGAATATTGGCTTCCGTCCTTCCCCATGATATTGTAGCAACCATCAAATTTCCATTGGGGGGAGATTGCTTTCAAAAGTTAATTGCCTCGATCGAGGAAGCTTACGCCCCAAATTTGAGAAGTCAAATCAGTGAGATTTTCAAAAAAGGAAGAAAAAAAGAAGAACTCCCTTCAGTTTATTTGGCAAGAGTCCGTGATGTTATGGGAAGAATAGGATTTGATCTGCTTGCGGAAAACAGTGCTCCTTTTGTTCATGAATTGTTTATTAATGAGCTTCCATCTCGCATACAAGAAAGTTTAATGACTCTGGCAGACGATAGCAGTCTTGAAAAAATTACAAAAGTAGCAGATAACTTATATAAGAACTTTTATAGGAACGACTACGAAACCCCCCACGAGAGAAGGGGGAGAGAATATTGGGGGGCCGTGAATCATCTTCAAGGAGAACAGTTCCCAACACACGAGAGAGGAGCACATGAGGAAAGTCGAAATATAAACAACAACAACAACAACAACAACAACAACAATTCCCCAGTTTCAGAAGAGGCTAAAGTAAACAAAGAGTTCTTTCGAGAGATGAAAGGGCTTCTCAAGTCTCTCACCAAGGTCGCAGGACAGCTGAGTGAGGCCGCAGCCAAACCGACTCGTACAGAAGAACAACCTTCATTTCAAAATAGAAGAAATGCTCATAGAGAACGTAAACAAGGCAACACTGTAAATGCTGAGTTGCTAGGAGAGTTATGTAAACCACACTCCAGATACCTCCATAGAAGTTACACCTGTCATTCGGAATTTTGTCCTATGTATTCTTTGGTATTCCCGCCAAATGGAGAAAGTCAGCAAGTCCATGAGTCACATCCCCAAAGAAGGCAGGGAAACGCATCAGATCCCCCCTCGAACAGGAGTTAGAGGGGGAGGTGAATATTTTAGATGAAAATGGTCGTATTTTTAATTATGGGGATTCTGCTATAGTAAATAATTTGCATGCGTCTAATAGGTTTAATAATAATATTAATCTGAATAATAATAGGTATGTTTGGTATTCTAATGGGTATAATAATAATAATAATAATAATAATAATAATAATAATAATAATAATAATAATAATAATAATAATAATAATAATAATAATAATAATATTAATAATAATAATAATAATAATAATAATAATAATACTGTAGCTTTGAGTAATTTTAAGAGTAACGAGCAAGGTGCTCACTGGCATGTACAAGGAGGTCATCCTTCTTCCAATGAAGCTCTGAGTATTCCGACTATTGACAAGAGTATCGATGTGACCCATACGATACCCACGCTGGCTTATAGCGGCTCACAGAGAAATATTCCTACGTATTCTCCGACTGGAGAAAATCAGGTCATAAATAATTTGTCTGTATTAAATAATGTAAGAAATTATAAACTTTATACAATTGTTGATAAAATATCAAAAAGAGTCTTTATTATCGACTCAGGTAGTGAGATCAATTTACTCCCTATGGATGGAGACCAGAATGTATCGATTATTGGTCAAATTAAAGCAGCAAATGATACCGTAATTGACGTATACTCACGCGAAATTGTTACAATTGATTTTGGGTTAAAGAGAACTTATGATGTAGAATTTCTAACTACTAAATTGCCCATTTGTATATTAGGAATGCCGTTTTTAAAAAAATTTTCGTTTAATATTAATTTTGAGACAGATGTGTTAACGGATACTCAGAGCAAAGAAGGTATAAATTTATGTAATAACACGATTTGTAGAGATAAGGCTTTTATTCATACTCTCTCTCAATTTTCTTCTTCTGTAGCTACTAATGAACTTTTTAGTGATATTCCTATAGTTAATAATCTGGTATTTGAATTTAAACATTTATTTATAAATGCATATTTACCGGAAAATTTTAAGGTTCGGGAACAGCAGCTTAAAGCTTGGGATGATTTGTTCATAGAATTTGGGGGAGGGGGGAACGCTGAGTCGAAACTTAAGAATAGAAATGGGGGAGAGGAGACGAGCATTCCAACAGCTATCTTGAAGGAATTAGCTTCACTTTTTCCTTATAAAACTAATATAAGCGGAGTTCCAATAAAACTTAAACCTCGTCGTATTCCTCACAAATTATTCGAACAAACAAAGAGGGAGCTATTAAATTTAGTAAAAGCGAAAGTTTTAAAGAGGGCACCATCGCAATGGAGTTTTCCCATCAGCGTGTTAGAAAAAAATGGGGGAGGGGTCCGAATCGTGTGTGATTTTAGGAAACTCAATTCCGTGGCGAAAAATGATGTATTTGCTATGCCGAATATAAATGATATATTTAGTGGGCTTCATGGGACAAAGGTATTAAGTAAACTTGACGTCAAGAAGCCGATCAACATTATTTTACTATTAGTACAATGATCGGAAATTTTTCTTTTAGACAATTACCAATGGGATTTAAAAATTCGAGCTCATGTTTCATGAGATTTTTAACTATATTACTTCAAGGCATTCCCGGTGTACACGTGTATTTAGACGATATTTTGATAGGGACCAAAGATTTATCAGACCACGTGTTGGTACTTAAACAAGTATTTGAGAGATTAAATTATTTTAAAATTTGTTTAAATAAAAAAAATGCGAATTTGGGGTAAAAAGATTAAGTTATTTGGGTTTTGACTTGACGGAAGAAGGGCTTGCGCCATTATCTGAAAAAGTTAAGGAAATAATTAATGTTCCTCGGCCGGTAACCATAAAAGAAGTACGTTCGTTTGTTGGCCGAATTTCCTTTTACCGCCAAAATATACCGTGTTTTACAAATCTAACATTGCCTTTGTATAATTATTTAAAGGGAAAAAATAGCTCTAATAAAAAAATCACGTGGTCTCCCGAGGCTGAGAAGTCTTTTGTAGATATAAAACAAGCGATTCGTCACGCCTCTCGGCTCAGGTTCCCAGCAGTCGATGCGCCTCTCAAAGTGTACATTTATGCAAATAATAAAGCTTTTAATACGGTAATTATGTCGGACGATGAGAATGGGACTCCTTTTGCTTTTTATAGTGGGTCTTTTAATACAACAGAAAAAAGATATTTGCCAGTAAATAAGCTTTTATTGGGGTTAACGAAATTATTCAAGAAATATGGGGCAATTTTAGCGGGAAAGCCTGTACGCATCTGTACGTGCTCTCGTGCGTTTGTATATAAGATAAAGCATGCTAATGATGTACAAAATTATAATGCTAGGGAATTGAGGGAACTCGCTATTTTGAGTACTTTTAATATCACGATGGAGTTAATTACCGAAAATCAAAATGCGTTATTAAAATATTTACTTGCGAATAATATTGCCCGAGATGAGGATGAGGTAGGAGAAGATGCAGGTTCAAATAGTGTAGTCTGTGACTCCGCCCACCGATTCACGACAGCCAATGAGCAATCGGCTGAGAATACTATAGCGACTGACGTAGGTGCTATTAACTTGGTAATGAAATGGAAACGCGCCGATCGATCTCTCGGTTAGAAATGAAGGCTGCAGCCGCACTGAAGCGGCCAAATTGGAAATTTCCAAAATAAATTTAGTAACCACGTTTGATAAAAATGCAAAAATATTATTCTCGCATTTCAAGCGAGATTTGGACTTTGAAGAAATTAGACAGCACCAACAGTCAGATAAATACCTTAATGATCTGATGGCGAAGAGAGAGAAAACAACTTTGAAGTTAATAAGGCAGAAATTCTTTTATAACAAAAAGGAGATAGAATTAGTGGTCGATGTCTCTTTAAACTATTCGCGCGTTTTTGTGCCGGAAAAGAGTGTGCAGAAGGTAATCAGCGAATACCACAATAAAGGACACTTGGGTGTGAATAAAACCCTCCTGAGCATAAAAAATGAATTTGTGTTTCAGCACATGCATAAAAAAATAAAACAGTTTATCCGCACGTGCTCAGCATGTCAAAAAAATAAAACCGTACCAGGCATAAGTCCTGATTACGGTGTTTTTAAAGAAGTGACGAAGAAGTTTCACAAGCCGTTCATGTTGACATACTCAAGTTACCTAATGCAAGAGGATACAAATACCTACTTACCTTAATTGACCGCTACAGTAAGTACTTGTTCGCTGTGCCTCTTAAAGAAATAAATTCGGGAGAAATATTGAATGCGTTCATTCACGAGCTATTTCCATTCTGTGGAATTCCTCAGGTAATTATTTCGGATTTAGGTGCGAATTTCACTAGTCGCTTGTTTGAGGAAGTGTGTAGGGCCGTGGGAATGGAGCACCGGACTACGTGTAGCTCAAATCCTAGATGTAATGGCCTCCTGGAGGTAAGTCATAGGAATTTGCTGGCTTGTCTGAGATGTATGTTGCAAACATTATTTAAGCCCCTCCGACTGGCCGAGCCTCTTACCTATGGTGTTATTCACTCTGAGGCTCGCGCCGATAACAAAGAACGGTCTTAGTCCCGCAAACTTGATGTTTGGCCAAAATATAGCAATACCTAGTGGATTAGTGGATCCTGCTTCGGAAACGGCTCCAATAGAATATAATGCATATGTTAAAAAGCTAGCAGCCCTTTTGGCGCAGCCGCTGGCTCCGCACACCAATTATAAAAATCGACACGTCTTTGTGCCTAAAGGGTTGCATGAGGCAAAATTTGTCGTGGTGCGGCAGACACAGTTTAATGTCGGCAAACTAGCTCCCCGCTATGTCGGCCCTTTTAAAGTTATAAAAGTTAATAAACAGAACGTACTTATCGAAAAAAATGGGAAACCTCATTTAGAAAATTTAAGGAACGTTCGCATATATTATAACTTAGTAGATTTAGAAAGAGAAAATAACACTTAAAAAAAAAATAAATAAAAAAAAAAAAAAATAATAAATAAATAAAAATAAAATACTAATCCGTTTTCTTTCAGATGGTAAAAACGCCTAAAGTAAAGGTGTTACATAAAAATGAAGAGTTGCCTCCAGTAGGAGAGCTATTATTTTAGGTGAAAATTATTGTTTTACCCTCTAACTTTAGTAGCCACTGTCTCCTCTATCCTAAACTTTTTTTTTAAATTGTCAGAAGGGGGTGTTACAGGCAACTTTTGAGATAACCATTATGTACCGTACTCGTTACATTGTATAAAATTTATAAAGGATATATGTAAGTGCTACCAAGATTTCTGGTACACAGTTGGAAGAAAACCTTGTATAAGTCCTGTTGTAAAAGCCGAAATAATTGTTGCCTTCTTTCTTGTTGTGTATTATCCAAGGTCACCGAGGTGCCTCTGGCTCCCAAAACGCCTGTGCCAAATGGCATAGAGTTCAGTTAGAAAATGTAGATCAGAGTGCGAACATCTTGACGCTCTCTCGGTCATAAAATTGATATTGTAATGGTAATTAAATTGAAAGTATTTTAAAAACAATTAAATTTTGAACTGTGAAATATCTTAATGTGTGTTCATGTAAAATAGTCATTAGACATAATTAATAAAGAAATAACTAAAGAAGCGTTTCGCTATTCCAAAACTATCTTCTTATTTGCTATAGCAAGGTGATCTTTTAAATAGGGCCAATTAAATATTATAAATAGAATTCTTTATTTAATATATATATATATATATATATATATATATATATATATATATATATATATATATATATATATATATATATATATATATATATATATATATATATATACGTATATATAGGCGAGGTGCCATGGCCAAATGTTTTGGAAGTTGAACAGCCTGGGCAAACTGAATGTTGGGTTCAGCCTTGTGCAGCTAGATATATATATATATATATAGCATATATATATATATATATATTTATATATAGAGAAAAATAAATATTATATAAATATTTTTTTATATATATATATATATATATATATATATATATATATATATATATATAGGTGATATTTGAAATGCCCGGACACTTAAGATTTGGGCTAATTTTCTGGGCATTTATCTGGGCATTTGTCCAATTTGTACATTTTAGAGGGCTTTTTTTATCTTATATATATATATATATATATATATATATATATATATATATATATATATATATATATATATATATATATATATATATATATACTGTATTTATTTTATATATATATATATATATATATATATATATATATATATATATATATATATATATATATATATATATATATATATATATATATATATATATATATATATATATATATATATATATATATATATATATATATATATATATATATATATATAGTATATATATATATATATATATATATATATATATATATATTGTATATATATATATATATATATATATATATATATATATATATATATATATAAAAATATAAGAATGAGAATAAGGGGGAATCTGCTTAGATAATAAATAGGGATGGTGCTTTCGTTGCTGATGAAATGAATGTGAGGGGTGTGGAGGGAGCACTTCGAAAATCTGCATAACATTGGCACTAATGAAGAGATGATAGTGAATGTGTGTTGGTTTAATGGTACAAGGAGGAATAAGTATTTTCGGGATGAGGTCATTAGAAAGGAAGAGGTAATGGGTAGAGTGAGAAAGTTGAAGAATGGTAAATCTGCAGGTATAGATGAAATTACTGGTGAAATGTTCAAGAATGGAGGCGAGATGGTGATTGATTTGGAAGTTGTGTAACAAAGCGTTTAAGGAGGGTATAGTTTCGAGGGATTGGAGGACAGCAGTAATATAAGGGTAAGGGGGATACTGATAACTGTAGGAATTATAGGGGGAATTAGCTTATTGAGTGTTGTAGAGAAGATATAAACTGGTATTTTGGTCGAAAGAGTGAGTTGAGTGACTGAAGGGCTGATTGGTGAAGAACAAGGTGCATTTGGAAGTGGTAGAGGGGATGTGTGGATCAAATCTTTACATTGAAACAAATGATTGAGAAAATGAGACAAGAAGAAGAATAAATTGTATTTAGGTTTTATGGATTTGAACAGGCGTGATAGGATTAATATGAAAGCTCTGTGGCAGGTGCTACTGAAATATGATGCTGTTGGTAGGTTCCTGAATGGAATCAAAAGTATGTATGACGATAGGGAAGCGTGTATAAGAATAAATGGAATCAAAAGTGATTGGTTTAATATTAATAGCGGAGGGAGGCAGGGATGTGTTATGAGTCATTGGTTATTCAATTTGTATAAGCGTGATGGGGTTAAGTGAAGAATTAGAGGTAGGGGTGGCAGGGGATGGTGTTAGAATAATGGAGAATGGAAGAGAGTGGAGGGTGCCCTACCTATTATATGCGAATGATTTGGTTTTGTGTGGCAAATTTGAAGAGTTTAAGAAGATTGGTATAGAGATTTGCCATGGTGTGTAAAAGGAGGGGTTTGAAAGTAAACGTAGATAAGAGTAAGGTTATGGTTGTGAGTGAGGACAGTTCTCGGTGAAGTTATGTTAGATGGTGAGCAGCTGGAACAAGTGTCTGAGTTTACACAAATAGTATATTTGGATGAAAAGGAATGGATGATGCAGACTGTAGTAGAATAGTTATGAATGGCAGGAATGTCTTGAGTACGCTAGGGTCTAACATGAGGGTATGGTTGTTAACTGTGTTAATGTATAGTAATGTAGTAGTGAGACCATGGTCTGGAATAAAAAGGTAATAGATCTAAAGTACAATATGTTCAGATGGACAATCTTAGGAAACGTAAGAAGTGAGATTGGTAAAATGAGAAATGAACATATTAGAGAGTTGTGTGGTGTGAAGAAAGGGGTAAATGAGAGAATAAATGAAATTACATTGAGATGGATTGGTCATGTGGAAAGGATGGATGATAGTCGGTTGGTTAAGCGGATGTATGGTGGTGAGTGTGCTGGGAATCGACCGGCTGGGAGACCGAAGAAAAAGTGGATTGAGTCAGTAAAGGAATGCCTGGAGGAGAGAAATGTGAGTTTGGAAGAGGCGAGAAGAAAGGTTCATAATAAGAATGAATTCCGGGGTTTTGTGAGGGGTAAAAATGTGGCCCCGCATAAGCCTGATGAAGAAGTTATTGCATTGTGGTATAGGTGGAGTGGTACATGGTTGGATTAAAGAGTGGTTGTGGAATAGAAAACAGTGTGTACAACTAAATGGCAATGTCATCATGGGAAATAGTGAAGAGTGGTGTCCCACAGGGTTCAGTGCTGGGGTAACTATTGTTCCTCATATACCTATATAAATGATTTGTGAATTCAAGGACTTAAAATGTGTTGGGTTTCTAAGTTTGCAGGATGATATCAAAGTGGCTGCCCTGTAGGGAATAGTGAATGATGGCAATATTCAAAATAACCTTGGATAACCCTTTTGGGTGGGCAGATATGGCAAATGAATTAATGAATTAAGTTTCTTCATCTAGGTTCCTCAAATAAAGTTTTAACTACGATGTGAATGGGAATTGGCTTGTCTGTGGACCAAGAAAAGATTTAGGTGTGATTATAAGCAATTTGAAGTAGCTAATCAGTGTTTGGGAGCAAGAAATAAAGCTAATAAGATGCTGGGCATAATAAATCGTAATGATGTTTACAAGAGCAAGGAAGTTATAAGAAAACTGTATAATAGCTATGTTAGGCCAGTATTAGAGTATTGTGCAAAAGTTTGGATCCTTTATTTAAAGACTTAGATATTCTAGAGAGAGCGGAATGTAGAGACACAAAAATGATTTCTGGGTTTGAGGGTAAGAGCTATGAGGAGAGGCTGAAGGAGTTAGGAATGTTTTCTGTAGAAAGGCGATTTCTCAGAGGGAATATGATACAAGTCTACAAAATATTTACATCTATTTATAATACAGAGACCAATAAATTCCTCTTAGTAGAGCACGGACGGGAGACCAGGGGGCATAGTGAGAAAATTAAGAAGAAAACATGCCATCTTGATGTAAGAAAGCATTCATTCAGCAACAGGGTTGTTAAATTTTGGAATTGTTTGCACAGGAGATTGTTGAGAATGACTCTAGTGCAACATTTAAGAAAGGATTGGATAGGTATATGGATGGTTTGTGTGTCATATAGTTTATTTTAGTAAAGCCAAATTAGCAGGTTTTTAGTTACAGTAGTTATTGTTATACTGCATGTCTGACTATAACGTTATTAAAGCTTGTAGTGTGGTTGGCGTGTACTTTGGCTATAGTTTTTTTTTTCTTTTAGTTGTAGACTTTGTGTATACTATGTTAGTTATTGACAAGCCCTAGGATGTTTTGTGGATTTGCATGAGCATGTTTTAGACTTTGTGAGAGCACGTCTTAAATGAGTCAAAGGAGATTTTACTCTCCATCAGCGGGATTCGAACACTGGAACTCCGCGTTGCTGAGTTAACAGTAACCGGGAGCTTTATCCACTAAGCCATCCACGTTCCCAAAAAAGAACGTTTCAAGCGTAGTTTGTAAAGCTCCCGGTTTTCTCATCTATAATTGCTGAGTACTCAAAGGCCAGCCCCCAAAGACTTAAATTTATTAAAGTTATTGACAAGTCATAGGATGCTTTGTGGATTTGCATGAACATGTTGTTTGGTGATTGGTTCTGTTGGTTTGACTGGGACAGTCTTGATAAGCCCATGTGGCTTCTTACTGTCTTTTTATTTCTAATGTTTCTAATGTTTGACGAGATGCCATTGTGAGGGTCTGTTGCGATCCCGTGAAGCTCTAAGGTGGATTTTCTGACTGTAACTAGTTCTCACTAAAAGGTATAAAGGGGACGGTAAGGCTGTGCTTAATTTTCGACTTGCGTCATATTCTTCTACTACTACTTTTCTGATTCCGGTGCATGTTGGCACTTTACCGCCAGTCTTGGGGAGGGAAGGTGGATGATGATGACGATATATAAATAAAAATACAATACATAAATACAAATGCGAAAAATGAAATAACTATATTTTGATTTTTTTTTTCAAATGCTGTCAATAATTCATCTTTTACTGATAATTTTATAAATGCCCAGTTTTTGGGCGGGCATTTATGAAATGGACAAATGCCTGGACAAATGCCCATTTTATAAATGCCTGCCCACTGGGCATTTGCCCAGCGTACATCACTATATATATATATATATATATATATATATATGTTATATATATATATATATATATATATATATGTATATAGTATATATATATATATATATATATATATATATATATATATATATATATATATATATATATATATATATATATATATATATATATATACGAAGTGCTACCGAAATGCTCTGGGAATTTGAACAGCCTGGGCCAACTGGATTTTGTATCACCTTCTGCAGCTAGATGTAGAGAGCGGTAAGCTTTGTGAATCAGTGGGATAATAGCCACCCAGTTGAAAGGACACATTTTGTTTTGTTTTTGTGCGATTTTTCAAGTGTAGGTTTCATTGATTTGACGTTTTGTTTTATTTCAACCGATATTACGAATTTTAAGGATCAAAACATCCCCATTAAATTTTGTTTCAAATTAAAAAAAAAAATGCAGCAGAAACTCATCGTATGTACAGGAATTCCTTGAAGATTATGCCATGAGCAAAATCAAGGCATATTTATTCAACGAACGCTTCAAGGAAAGGACGAAGAGCTGAACTTTCCGGACGATCATCAACAATAACAACTCTGAAAATCATAGCATGAATTCGCGAGACTATCCTTGCAGATCGCAGGCGAAATACCCACGACGATGCTAGTGAAAAAGTGGGATAGTTATACGGGACTGTTCAATGTATTTGATCAAACAAATGAAACGAGAGAGAGAGAGAGAGAGAGAGAGAGAGAGAGAGAGAGAGAGAGAGAGAGAGAGAGAGAGAGAGAGAGAGAGAGAGAAGAGGAATCGGACTATTTGAATATGAGACTCATTTCAGAGAAATTTCCCGCTGCTGGGGCTCAATCGGTATAGCGACAGAGTCGCAAAGGCAAGGGCCCGGGTTCGATCCCTCGTCCGAATTCTAGGTAGCAATCGCCTAGAGAAGTTGCCCTCCTATAATAGGGCTATGCTCGTGAGGTGCGAACTTTTCATTAAAAAAAACAAACAAACAAACAAAAAAAACAGCGAAATTTGTGCCAAGTGTGCTGAGCAACGAACAGAAAGTCGATCACGTTTCTGTCTATAAGGGACTCAAACAACAAGTCAGAGATAATCCTAACTTCTCCAATATCATAACTGGTGATGAAATCAAATATGGGTATACAGGTATGATCGAGAGACTAAGCAGCAGTCGTTAAAGGAAAATCGCAAAATTCACCTTCTGATCAAACCGTCAATGGCAAGTTTTACTGTGAGGTTTTGAAGTGGCTGAGGGAGGGCATTCGGCGTAAATGTCTAGACAAGTGGAAGAACAATTGGTTTCTTCATCATTGTAAAGAGTCCTTAAACACATCACTCGTTGTTCGACAATTCCCGACTTCCAAAAACATTACAGAGATTCCACCACACATGCAACTCTACAGTGATTCCACACATTCCCTTATTCGCCTGAATTTTTCCTAATCCCAAAAATCAAATTACGGATGAAAGGGCGTCGTTTTAACACGATTGAGGAGGTCATCAATCTATTCCCACCTGAAAACTTCCATGGATGTATGGAATCATGGAAAAAACGATAGGATCGCTGTATAAACGCTTAAGAAAACTATTTCGATGGAGACGATGGAAACTAGGAGCTATTTTAAGCAACTTTTGTTTTAAAGTTAAATTCCCAGAACATTTGGGTAGCATATCATATATATATATATATATATATATATATATATATATATATATATATATATATATATATATATATATATATATATATATATATATATATATATATATATATATATATATATATATATATATATATATATATATATATATATATATATATATTTATAATTAATACTGGAAATGTTTCAACTTCTTTTTTCAAGCAACAAGGAAATTATACCACGTATTTCTGAACATCTCGAAGTACTGGAAGAAAAATTTGAAAACTATTTTCCAAACTTGCGCACGAAAGAATATGCTTGGTTAAGAAACCCAATTATAACACCTGTACCAAGCCTTGCTGTACTCAATCTTGCAAAAAAGGTGAATGAACCTGAAATTAAAGCATAAAGAGATACATCTTGGAGAATGTGGATAGATATTAACAATGGATATATCATGTTGCAAAAAAGGGTTTGGTGATCATATTGCAGTTTTCTACATCTTACTAGTGAGAGTTTGTATTTTCTAAGTTTGCCAACAAAAAACTAACTAAAGGGAAAGGTTACAAACGGTTGAAGGAGAAATGAGAGTATGCTTGACCGTTATCGCACCTAATATTAGCAAGATCTGCTAATCACATAAGCTCGCGTATCACATAAAAAAATTTGCATAATTAGGCTAGTTTCATTTGCTTATTTCATAATAAATCTGAATTTGGTGTGTATTACAATACTATGTATTATTTGTAATCTTGAACTTACGAATGGATTCTTTATTTAACTTTAACAATTGATGTATTAAGCTCTGATAAATCTTAGAACAAGTGCAATTTACTTACTATAATATCGATTATTCTTTATGTTATTGGAAGATGTTTCTTTTGGGAATGGGTTGGGGTGCCATAAAATAAGATACATGACTTATTAAGGGTGCGTTATTACCTAAAAATGGTTGAAGCATACGGAGTCCTAACTTATACTTTGACTGTCTCTCTGTAAAATTTTTATAGAAATTATGATTCAGATGTACAATCTATAAGTTTTATAGCCCATGTTTCTCAAAAAAAAAATATTAATTAGAAATTGCACCTTCCTGCTGATTCCTTAGATGAAAATTTTTATGTAATTGAATAAAACCATGTGCACAATATCAACTTAAAACTGAACACATTAACCAAAAAGTAACAATCTGTTTCATATTCATACAGCAGCAATTCCCATGAATTCTTGAAGTAGTATTTTAATAAAGATAGCATTTCCTGATAATATTCATGATGAAGATACTGTTTGGGAAGTCAAGCTGCATTTTTTATTTAAGCTGTAACACTCTTTAATGCGAAACCATCAGAAAATTTGTTCATTATTTAACAATATTCATGAGCTTACTTTATGTCGTGGCCTCGCTTATTATTTTAAAATAACTTTTAAAACTTCCACGGAATATCATATACGTTTGATATATGTTAGTTAGGGAAATTTTCTTACCTTATTTATAACAAGACAATCTGACAATCGAGTATAATATATATTTTTGCAAGGATACTTGACAAATAAAATAATAAAATAAAACTTTAATTTCATAAATTTAGAGGATTACAAGTTTTGGTTTTGATATGGTCAATTATGATAATATTCTGGGATAAATATTTTTTATGTAGAATGTTATATCTTCGTACGAGACACTATCTGACTATGAATCATCATGTTCTTATTGATTTTAGCAAAAAGTAGTAGTCACCCACTTTATGCTAACAAAACAAGCAGAGTGATTTTTTATCACTGCTTCCAAAAACAATATAGTCAGTTAAAGTTAAATATAGTATAATAATAATATAATAATTATTTAAGCCACAAGGCAGAAAATTTAATAATAATAATTTAATAATAATAATAATTGAATAATTATTTTAAATATAATAATATATATAAATTAAAGAATTTTTCTCGCAAATCTAATAATTCATCTCAGATAAAACTTGTAATCCCCAATGTTGCAATTAAATACAGAATAAAATCTATCTAGCATTAACCATATTACTAGCATTCGTAATTATTATGGTAATATGTCATCAGTTACTAACACAGAAATAAAAATTACTTTTTTGTTATACAAGTCAAAGCATTAAATGCATTAATGAATTAATATTTTTATATGACACTTTATTGATTAAAGTCATAATGAAGGAGTTTTCCAAAATTTGTAACTTCTTCTTCTTCTTCTTCTTCTTCTTCTTCTTCTTCTTCTTCTTCTTCTTCTTCTTCTTCTTCTTCTTCTTCTTCTTCTTCTTCTTCTTCTTCTTCTTCTTCTTCTTCTTCTTCTTCTTCTTCTTCTTCTTATTATTATTATTATTATTATTATTATTATTATTATTATTATTATTATTATTATTATTATTATTATTATTATTATTATTATTATTATTATTATTATTATTATTAAAAAAGAAATACAACATCTAACTAGTTATTTAAAAATTTAGACACTTTCGTTCCTAAAACACAAATATTAGGAACTATGATGGAAACACTCATGTATTAATATTAGATAATGAATGTGCATTAATACAGTAATTTTCATGCTCTTGAATACTCATTAAAATAATCATAGAAGTGGGATTTGTAGTATAATAAGTAGCAAAGAGTTGTGTGACCTCTTTTGCACTTGGCAACACCAATCCTAATTTATTACTCACATCGAAAAGAGATTCGGGATGAATGTCCTAATTTTATTTTGTAATGAAACAAAATTCCTGTGAATTGAATGAAAATGGCTTCCTTCAACAGAAATTTGTTTGCGTTTCGTAATATAAGAATTTCTTACTTATATTAATAGAGTCTTGCTAGTAATCAATTTCTCTTAGTATAATAAAAATGAGGGAATCATGTTAGAAACTAAAGAAGAATATAGAAATGTATGTGAATATAGAATTAAAAAAAATAGGAAGAAATTTTTTTTTAGAAAAAGTTGCATATATATATATATATATATATATATATATATATAGATATACTCTTTTTCTTGTATGCATATCTTCACTTTCTACTTATATATTTATGTGTATGCTATAACACTGTGAAGCATGCATATGCTTTGTATACTCTATATCTATATGTAACAATAATAATAATAGCAATATATAATAATTAATATATGTAATAACATATGTATATATCATATATATATATATATATATATATAATCTATTAATATACAGTATTAAAAATACATATATATATATATAACATATATATAATATATATATATATAATATGTAATATATATATATAATAATAATATATATATATATATATATATAACAATAATAATATGTATATATATATATATATATATATATATACATATACATATATGTATGTATATATATTGTATAATAATATATATATATATAATAATAATAATAATAATAATAATATAATATGTATAACATATATATATATCCTCCTCATTACTATTTCCCTGTATGAGACAGAGAGTTGATACAGTACTGTCCATTTGAAATGCTATCATGCGTAAATAAGGGTGTCACTTTATAGTATCACTTTGTGAGAACCTTTTAAGTCACATTCACATACATACATACTTTACACATTCATGCTACATACTTTTTACATATACAAACTGCTTAATCATATATATATATATATATATATATATATATATATATATATATATATATATATATATATATATATATATATATATATATATATATATATATACTATATCTTATATAACCTTATATATATATATATTTATATATATATATATATATATATATATATA
>JABUQX010024575.1:7500-27500 GCA_015478945.1 Trachelipus rathkii | reverse complement strand
ATAAACAGATGTAGTGCAAGACTGGCTTTATAAATCTGGTTAAGGTATGGATATGTATCCCTAGGTAACTAGCTACCCAATCGTATACGTCACGGAGGCTACATTACTCAGTCGTTCATGTGATATTCAGTAAACTTGCTTTTGGGACAGAGGCCATATATATATATATATAGCATATATATATAACATATATATATATATATATATATATATATATATATATATATATACTTATTTATATTTAGATAGCATGAAATAGCATATAAATATAGTATATATATACTTTTACTTTACTGTGTCGTCCCCGCTTCCTTCCCTCCTACGAGAAACGGGTGACCCGGAGGTACTCCACCACCAGTGCTGGCTCAGTCCAGAGATCTGTTAAAATAAGGATTCTGTAAATGCTTCTGGAGATTTAGAAGAGAGAGAGACTGTAAAACAACTAAAGCAAGGGCAATTCAAGTGAGCTGGATTCATCGCAACATACATATATATATATATATATATATATATATATATATATATATATATATATATATATATATATATATATATATATATATATATATATATATATATATATATATATATATATCTTTCTTTTAATAATATATATATATATATATATATATATATATATATATATATCTATATACTACCAATATACATATATATATATATATATATATATATACTTCTAAATATATTGAAAGGTAGAATATAAATCATTTTTGACATGTTAATGACAAAATATTGAATTCAATCTCTAAACGAGTTTATTTTATTTTAGGTTTTTGTTTAGTTCATCCAATTTGTTGCTTGGATTTATTTTTTATTATTATTATTTTTACTATTGTCCAGTAAATTCCGATCAGATAAAAAATTTTCCAAAAAAAAGTTTTTGGCAAAAGAATAAAATAAAAATACAACTTAAAAAAAAAACATTTGAAAAAATTCCAGTCTCTCTCTCTCTCTCTCTCTCTCTCTCTCTCTCTCTCTCTCTCTCTCTCTCTCTCTCTCTCTCTCTCTCTCTCTCTCTCAAACAAACAAACAAACTTTTGCCATGCTCAATATATATATATATATATATATATATATATATATATATATATATATATATATATATATATATCTTCTTTATATATATATATATATATATATATATATACTATATATATATATATATATATATGCTCTCTCATATATATATATATATGGAGAGGACCTTTCTGTTTGATTCCGTCAGTTTAAATTATTATTTTTTGTTTTTAATATATTTCTAGTATATGATCCTAACAATCAATTTCATTGGTAACGGACATGATTCAAAAATATATAGGACCTTTTCCGTTTTACGACTCCGTCAGTATGATACTAACAATGAATTTAAATGGTAACGGACATGCTTTAAAGTTCAACATATTTAAAATTAATTTTTAAAAAAGTGATTCTTGCTAATATTTTGTTTTTATTCCCATATTGGGTTTTTTTTAACCAAAGGAATACCCAAGGGTAAACCGCAAAAGATGATGGCAGGAGTCGGGTTCTCTCGGCCTTCCGAGAGACAGGCTGGGGTAGCACTATCCCCCTCCGGGGAGGGTCTCCGGAACCCTTGCTCTTTGGTATTTGGGTTGTCGCTTGAGGGGTTCTCCGCCCCTCCTACAGGGTATGGAAAACGTCCCCCTCTGTCCCCCGTCAGCATATGGATATAAATATATATATGCGCATATATATATATATATATATATATATATAACTATATATATATATATATATATGTATATACTCTGCTATATATATATGTGATAAGCTTTATACGCTGATTCCAAATATGTAATTGGTTTTTCTGTAAGTGTCGTACTTTTCGAGATATTTCATTTTTGA
The DNA here is from genome assembly GCA_015478945.1 of Trachelipus rathkii. Lineage (NCBI taxonomy): Eukaryota > Metazoa > Arthropoda > Malacostraca > Isopoda > Trachelipodidae > Trachelipus > Trachelipus rathkii. The sequence goes on along the minus strand of JABUQX010024575.1, from coordinate 25,616 downwards.
AAAAATATTTAACATAAATGTGATTTTTAAAAAATTATTTAAAATATTTCGAACTTTTGAATATGTCCGTTATCACTGAAATTCATTGTTAGTATCATATAGTAGCAATATATTAAAAAAAACAAAAAAATCAGGTCCAGTAGGATCATAAGACATATATGACCTATGTGTGTGTGTGTGTGTGTGTGTGTGTGTGTGTGTGTGTGTGTGTGTTGTGTGTGTGTGTGTGTGTAGATCCCTCCTCTGGTGGATCAGGGTAGGAGAAGTTGGGAAATATTTGAGAACCAGGACCAAATTAAAAGCCGACATGTCCCGATACACTTCGTTTGAAAGTTTAGGAGTCTAAAGAAGTTGGAAAAATAGAAAAAGGGGGTGGGGGTGTTCCAGACTGAGCATGGCGTCGAAAGTTTGTTTCAGTGAAGTGGGCAGAGAAAGGATGAGACATTGTAAAAACTCGTGTCGCACAAACCATTCTCAATGAAGGAGGTTTGCAACTGGAGAATTCAGAAGAGTTGCGTCCTTTGTAATAGCGATAAACACAATTCGGCGGACATTAAGAGAGTAGAGTGAATTAGTGAGAGCGAAAGAGTTAATAAAAAGAAAAGCCCTCGTCTCGACCTTTTCAAGGAAAGCAATGTGAGTGGAACCATCCGAGGCATGTCAGGAATACTACATAAAGGAGCGAGCGACGCCTCTATGCACAGCAGGCAACATGGGTGGTGTGAAGAAATTTTGATGGTACCTCAGAACACTTATAACCTCTTAGAAGCTAACATACAAAATTAAATAATGTGTTTCTTCCAAGAATGATCATGATAAAAAGAAACACAAAGAATATTACAGACAGACGAAGATTTGAGGTGGGGATTTTCGAAGAAGTTATATTTGTGTGGAAGATTATATCGAGTATAAAGATGACGGATCTGAGTTTTTAAGGAATTGAAAACGACCATGCAATCTTTGCCATAGTTAGAAATTCGAGAAAGATCTGATGATTTTTTCTCCGAGACCCTCCTAGCTTGAGCTAATGAAAGGTGGAGTCGAAAATGAGTTGGGAATAGAACAAAACCCTGAAATAGACCCTAATTTATAGATTTAAAGGAGGAATGGTGGCCATTTCCCCCCTATTCGGCGCTGATATGATATTTAGAGGGTTGTACCCTTCCCCCCTTATTCGACGCTAATATGATAGTAAGATGGTTGTGCCTATCCTCCTCTATTCGGCCTATTATGATAGTTAAAGGATTGTGCCCCTCTCCCTCCCCCCTATTCGGCACAGAATGAATGGGTGCACACTTCCACTTCCAGCAGAAAGGAAAGGTTATAGACTTATAGTTTCAAAGCATTTTAGAAATAGTTTGTAAATACAAGGTGTAAGCTCAGAAGTACAAATATTTAGAACCTTATGTGGAAAACCATCAGGAATGTGCGTCATATATACTCGTTTGTATATATACGATCAAGTTATATATATATATTAGTATATATATATATATATATATAACGTAATTATATAATATATATATATATATATATATATATTATATATATTATATATATATATATATATATATATTATATATATAATACGGTTTTGTCACCACCACTCACGGGCAGATTCCTATTTAAACGAAAGTTTAAGGCAAAGGCAAATTCCGTAGATGAGCACAGACGCGGCTTTAAAGTGAGGGAGTTTAAATTCAGCAGGAAACACAGATGGAGGATAATTCTGCAGAACAGAGGTGGCTGGAAAGGAAGCACCGCAGCGAACAAGCCTGGAGTTATTAATATCAACATAAATCTCATTGGAGACACAGCACCGCTTGTGCTACGAGGGTTGTAAAGGTGGTGGTTACGCGAGTGGTAAAAGTTTCCTTTAGCACTTGCCGCTGCAATACTTTAGAAAAAAAATATATATATATATATATATATATATATATATAATACTTATATATATATATATATATATATTATATATATATATAAAAGTATAAAGATATAATATATAATAGTATAATAATATATATATATATATATATAATATATATATATATATATATTATAATACTATATATTATAGTTTATCTATATATATATATATAATTGCTTTAAAATTTAAATATATATATTTTTTTATTTATGAATTATTTATATCTGTATTTACAATATATATATATCACCCAATATATATATAGATATATATTATATATATATATATGCAGCTAAACCACCCTCGCTCACGGGGCTGAGCCCTAATCTAGGAGAGGGTGCACTCATTTACCCGTCCGAAGCAGGACGAAGCGCCAAGCCAGAGAAGAACGCCTCACATTCTCCCACCGCTGCGAGCCAGTTTGCGAACCTGGGACCTCGCTTTGCTTGGCGAGTGCTCTACTACTGAGCTATCGGCGCTTTTAATAAATAAATATAAAATGAAAAAGTATATATATATCTATATATATATATTATATATAATACTATATATATTATATATCTATATATATATATATGTATATAGTATAATAATATATAGTATATATTAGGGATGGCCCAGATAGTGATTAAAGGCGCGGATAGCCGCCTGGAATGTTAAAACGGATATCGGGATATCCGTCGATTATCGCGGCAGTCTGTTTAATACTATCATAGTAATATCTGATGGGACATTATATTATATATATATATATATTTAATTTATATATATATATATATATATATTATATATATATATATATATAATTATATCTATAATTATATATATAATATATATATATATATATATATATATATATATATATATTAATATATATATATATTTATATATATATAATATTATATATATATATATATATATATATTAAGTATATATATATATTATTATTATCTATTATATATATATTATATATATCTACTATATATATATATATATATTATATATATAATATTATATATATATATATATATATATATATATATATATATATATATTATATATATATATATATATATATATATTTATATATATATATATATTAGGGATGTGCTCGAATAGTGATCAAAAAGCCGAAATACCGAATAACCGGATATTCGGCTAAAAGTATCGGCCGAATACGAATATTCGGCGAATAATCAGCTTCGCTATTGGCAGCCGAATAGTTATTCACAGTTCGTGGTTCATGCCATTTAGGATAAAAATAAGAAAACTTACACTGGTCACCAAAGAAAAAGTCAAAAAGTCCCGAAATGGTCTTTCGTACAAGATTTATAGTAATTTGTCGATGCTGATTCCATATATATTCTCGGATTTGCTGTATCACATCCCGTTTTTGTGCAATCATGGATCCCTATTTTTTGCATATTCCTTAGGAATGACAAAATTCATGTGGAGCACTACCGCTAGGCTTGTATCGACGTTACCTTCCGCATATATCTACAGAAGCAGCAAGTTTACTGCGGTCGTATTCGGGAAGCATGTGGGTAACTTTAGGACGTCTACATGTATGGATGCCTAATAACCTGGATGATGTCTATCATAATCTGAAATACCAGTTGGATTTCTGCATTTGTTCTTTAGAAAATTCATCTGTTAAGACTTGTATGAGATGTTGTATTTGGCTGATTTCTCCTGAGCTGTTTGGATTCGAGGTTGCAAGAAAATATGACTACTGGACTATCGGCACTTCAAGAGTAACATTTTTATGCGTACAGAGAAGCAGAGCTGCGGGGGCTCTTCCAGTCAGATGGTAACCTTGTGTATTGCAGTGAGGTTGCAGGCCTACTACTCGCTATGGGACTCCAGCATACGATGCAGGTGAGTGGTGACTGTTTTATTGACACTTCCAAGAGCAGTTTAAGTGTGTGTTGTTGTGTTACACAACGGCAACAGGATGCTTTGGTTCCAGTAGGGGTACTCGGTACGATTGAGAGAGGAGTATGCAAAAATCAAGACAGTTTGGAGAGGCTACCATATCAGGTACAATGGATGGTAAATATGCGTCGAGCTCAAAATGGTGAAACATTTTGCTCGGTCAGCAGCAGGTTTCACCAAATTCCCTGCTTTACTGTGCTAATTGGACAGCCGGGCGGCAAGATGCACTGGATCCAAAAGAGAATGGCACCGTAAGGGAAACCTTGAAGCCAGTGAACAGGAACATCGTACGTGAACCACTTGTACAGAGAGAAAACATCATCTTCCTCCACTACACATAAAACTTGGTTTGATGAAACATTTGTCGAAGGCCCTGGACCATGATGGTGATGCTTCCGCTATATATACTCAAACGTTTCCTGTCTGAGTGACGAGAAGAAAAAGCTGGGGTATTTGATGGCCCACAAATACGGCACTCTTCCGTGAATGCTGCCTTGCTACAACAATGACTGTGTTAGAGGCCAGAGCGTGGAATGCTTTTTCCAGATGTAGCACAGAACTTTTCTGGGTAACAGGAGAAGTCGAGACCACTAACTTGGTACAGGAATGCTAGACAGTTTTCATTGCTCATGGATGTAGATAGTATTAAAGTTGCAGCTACCTTACATTTCCACCTGAATGAAAATTTCACGGATAGCCTAGCGATGTTATGATGAGCAGGGTGAACGCTTCCTTCAAGATCTAAAGTTCATGGAGGACGGTTACGAGGGCAAGTGGGATATCAATATGATGACCGACTATTGTTGGAGCTTAATGAGGGGATATTGCAGACGCTATGCACAGTAGATCGTCTATGAAGGGAAAGTTACTACCATCGTAGGTATGTTTCCATTAACTAAACCCTTCTTCTATTACATTCATTGTTGTCCATATTACTCTTATTCATAAGTTGTATTATAATGTTAACATATAGTTCTAATCATGCATGTATCATATAATTGTGATTTGTTTCTCTCCCTTCATATATCCAAAATATATATATACTATATATATATAATCTATATAGTATATATATATATATATATATTATTATATATATATAATATATATATATTAATATATATATATATATATATATATATATGAGGGAGAGTTACACGCGATACTCAACGTGAAATTACTGCCCATTTTTTTATATGTGCGCCTTTCTATCTCCTTTTGCGTTCATATTCTTCACACACTCATCCTCCAGCAACATATTCTAACGACCATTTATACCACATATCATATACCATGATTAAGTACAACACACCCTTCTAGATAACACCTACCGACATCCCTACTATCTTCATATCCCTGTGTGCGGGAGAAGAATGTCTCACGTCGAATGTCCTGCGTGTCATTGAAGTTCGAATAGTGGACGGTGGTAATGGGGTTGGCTGCCCACTACACCTATCTCTTGCTAGGCAAATGCTGAGCATGCTCGAGATGGTCATTGTGTCGTCAGTGATCGCCGTAACGTACTTCTAAACTTTCGGCGAAATTGTATTGAATCGTATGGGTATATGGAATGTCAGAGAAGGGGATAAATGTTGAGGAGAAGAGGAGAGAGGTGATGGATGTATTTTAGAAAGGGCAAATTTGATTGCTTCGCTGTGACTTGAAACAAAGATGAAAGGAAAAGGTGAATTTAAGTGGTGTGTGAAATTTGTGCGTGCTGGTGTGGAAAGGAATGAGAGGGGGAGAGAAGGAATTGCAATTCTGATGAGTGACTTGTGGTACAGAGCTGTGGTAGATTTTGTGTGTGTGAATATTGAATTCTAATGGTTAAATTTAAGTTTGAAAAGGTCAAGGTGTGGTGTGGTTGTGACGTATGGTCGACATCTGAGGGAAACGTGAAGAGAGTTAGTTTTTTGGGATAATTTGAACACTGATGTTCTGGTGGGCGTGAGCTAGGAGTTTCAGATTGAAAGTGTTGGGGGACCTGACATGGTTGGATAGGTGATCAAAAAAAGATGGTATAAATCACAAATCCACCTGTTATACCATACGGTGGGTATTTGGGGTGTCAGCCTTATATTATGACTCACCTAAATCCAAACTCGAGAATGGTAGAGAGGTCCCCAAGGCACGTGATTCGAATATCTCGTAGTAGACATGAGCAGTATGCATCATGTGTGTAAGTAATCACTTCTCTCTATAAACTACTAATGAAGATTTCATTACCAGCTCATAAATCGTACTCTCTTCTAAAGTTCGCTGTTTCCCTCGAGGATAGTATGGACTATGATCACTGTGAGTGAAAAACGTATGACTCTCGCCTACTCTGATCGTTGTGTGAGACGTAATGAGAATTTGACGCTATATTGTAGTAAGTATGGAATGGTTAAACTACAGATCGAGGCGCGTTAAAGGAATCTAGCGCATATGAGAGTCATTTTGGTTCTGTTTACTAGGTGTAATCAACTTTACGCTTTTACAGATAATTGCAACGGGGGTCTGGTTGCGATGCTAGCGAATAGAGTATTCTCTCCGCCATAACGGAAACACGTAAGGACACATAACAACAATAAGCTGTAGAGAAGCTAATGTGATGTCAAAGTATGTCACTCTATGGATAATGTTTACCTTCATGCTTTGTTTCAGTCAGCAGCTCTGACGAGAGAGCAGTCGAGATTGATATATGAACTTATATTGTCTCGACTCACTCTGATACATAAACATTCTCGAGGCGCACACTAACGTCGTACAGCTACATTTGCTCTTAGATATCTATGTGCTATATACGCGACACGCTGTACGTGGATCGTGTAAAGTAGCGCATATGACTCACAAGAATGCGTATACAGTAGAATGGTTGGATACTGAGAGAGGTGCATGAGGAGAAACAGTGAATTAGAAGATACGGTAATCTGATGTTGAACGTGTGTCAGAATCAGAAATGATGATCGGATACGTACAGAGAGAGGATCATGGATCTCATAGTAAGGAGTGTAAACACACAGAAATGAGACTATATAAGGTGTGTAAGTAGGGCAGCTCCAACCCAATACCACCGCCCTTAGTCGCTCTCGATAACGCGCGACAAGACAAGGAGGTAACAATGAGCAAGTTGTGTGAAGAGAGGTATTCGTTTGTAGCGACAATCCACACGGAAATAGAGCACAGGGACTTCTGATAGGTAAGCGTCGCTGAATAGAGTGATGTGAAGATTATGAGTAATAATGAGGGAATACTGTGCGGTGAGATAGATACATGAATAGTTATCGGAATGGTGCTGTTGTTATGTAAACTTGAGTATGTAGAATAGGATATGTAGTTGGGTGTTAGGTAGGAAGTGGTGGATAAGAAACACTTCCGCACAATATTGTCTGCACATAGTATTAACGATGTAAGTTGTATGGAGCGTGATATAGTTAATGGAAATGTGTGTGCGTCATAATTATGAATAGGTAGCAGGCGACGAAGCACTAAGTGTATTATAGGGGATAAGAGTTGTGTAGTGAAGGAGGAGGTTAATGGTAGTTTCGTGAGAATCGGTTGAATGAATTGGCGATGATAAATCTCTGCACGGTGTATTCTAGATGTAAATCTCACTCAGTTGCAATCTGATAAATGAGCTGGAGGGCGAGATGTGATTGAATTGTATTGGGATTTTGAATTGTATGTTAATATAAAGCGTTTATATGGAGGGTATAGTTCCATAGGGATTGGAGGTAAGAGTGGTAAATAGTACACTTGTTAATTAAAGGGTTAAAGGGAGAAAAAGGGGGAATCTTGAATAGAATTTATAGGGAAAATAAGTTTTGCAGTGTTGTTTAAGGGAAGAGTATAATGCTTGGGATATTATTATGGGGAGGTCGATAAGAGTGCGTCGATTGTATACCTGTGGGACAGAATTGTGAAAGAACAAGGATAGCGTTTAGGATAGTGAAGTTAAGTTAAGGATGTGTGGATCATAAATCTTTACATTGAATAATATCAGAAAGTGATTGAAGGAGAAAAAATTGCAGATGAATAAATGGAAGTAATACATGTTATATTCTTTATGATGATTGTGTTATTATGGATTTATCAAACAGGTGTTTTAACACGTAATGATAATAGCAACTATATAATGAAGGTGAAACCGAGTTATAGATAGGTATATAGTAACGATATGATAATGTAAGATAGGACTGTGGGTGGTTAGTCTTACTGATAGATATAGGAATCAATATATGTATAGTACGATAGTAGAGTAAGCTTGCTGTGTAAGGAATTCATACTCGTGTTGATCTAGTAGCTCGAGTATTGGTTTTCTCTGTTGGACTATGCGCGAGTCGAGAGCAAGGTTCGTCGTCTCTATGTCTTATATGGTTATTCAATTTCGTGTATATGGACTGAAGTTATAGCAAAGAATTGTCGTAGGGTCAGAGGTGAAAGTGCAGTGAAATCGCGTAGCTTAGGAACTGATCGCGAGGAATGTGAACCAGAGGAGTGGAGGGTGCCCTACTTTGTATGCGGATGATTTGGTTCTCTGTGGCGAATCTGAAGAGAGTTTTGGAGCGGAATTGGTGGAGAGATTTCGTTGCCATTATGCCATAATGATAAATAGAAATAGCGTTGAAGCATAATCATTGCCATAGAAAGTCGTAAGAGTACACGCAGATTATGGTTGTGAGTGCCAGTGACAGGCTTCCTCATAGTGCTGAAGATTATAGACTATATAGACGTCGTATAGGAAGGCAGCGTATCCGGCTGAGCTCAATGGTGTCTTAGGTGCATTGTAATGATAATGGTAGGTATGTATGGTTCGGAAACTTTTGATACTCCTGAGCAAGAGGACATGTGCATGATTGGCAAATGAAAACGTAGGTGCTATATGAGCGAGTATCTTGTATGCTAGTAATGGTCAAGGATAGTGTGGCTGGTGCAATTAATCGTTGGTGAAGTTCTTCGCGTGAGCTGATCTCTCACTGTCTCTCGCAGTCGGCAGAAGCTTATGACGTGCTTACACTGTAGGGCTGAATGAAATGTCTCGTATTCCCACGCTTTTATTGACTTTTCTTCTTTATTTGTTCTTTTTAAGTTTTTTAATTGCCTTAAATTGTCTATGCATTCCAAAGTGTCAGGGACATAATTTGGTATGTTAATGGCTCATGATCTAATAATGCTCTCAGTGTGTTCTATGCTACTCGTGAGCACACTAATCTTAGGGGCACGCTACGGTGTAGAAAACGTATAGAGTATAATATAGTGGGAAGGGATCTAGTTACAGCCATACTTAAGTTGGGTGTTGCGTCGATGTGCATAGACACAAAATGTGTTTCAATCGAATACCAATGTGTTTATGGTGTATGTGGGGTAGTTAAAAGTAGATAAGAAATAATGAATTAGTATGTCTCTCGCACTGGTAACATGAATGGTTTGGTCATTGTGAGGTAACGCGAGATGAATGATATCACTTCGGTTGGTTACAGACGAGTCTGTTATGAGGTCGTTGTAGAGTGATAGTATGGGAACCGACGCGCTGGGAGATTCTCCGAGAGAAAGTCGCTACTTCGAGTGGTGAACGACAATGCTAGCGAGTCAGTAGATATGTGAGTGGGTCACGCACGCGAGTAGATAAAGCCGTGCATGTGCATAGGAGACGAACCATCGGCGGGGTTTTGTAACTGGTGGGCATGGTTTCGCTGGCCACGGGGGCACGCGGGAAATGAATCACGTTCACATTGACGTTCAGCGGAGAAGGGCCTGTGTGTGCGGATCCGTCCATGTGTGCTGCAGTAGCGTGGATTTTATGCTCGATCCATGGATGACGAGTGTCTTCACCTCCTATTTTAATGGTACATAAGGGGCGGTAAGGGTGCGAGTTATCTCTTTCGATGTATTCGCTCATGCTTCTCCCTATCTGCTTTTCTTTGTCCGATGCTTGTTCTAGATGACTCACGCTTAACCCCCTGCTGATCCAATAGAGCTGCAAGTGAAGTGTAATTGGCTATACGCGCATATACAAGACACGATGTTATAACTCAGAGTACTATCACAATACTATATATAGAACGAAGCATATAACTACTATGTTTTGTACCTATATCTACATTATATATATATATATAATATATATATATATATTATATATATAATATATCGTTATGATGTACAAACTATCACTATACTCATAACTTATTAAACTGTCTTCTTGAAGTGTCAATCTACGAAACAAGTATGTAGACCTAACTCCTCTGAAAAAGTGTCTAAAATAATCGAGAGAGTTACGCGAGAATCTGTAGTGTAGCACACAATAGTCGAAAAGTATAGCGTAGTGTGATACCTGCAAAGACCGACTTACATTTTACTGGAATCATGCACATCTAACAAATCACTGTGACGAAAACCCCCGTCCAAGAAATTGTGATTGTATTAACCATAAAAGCTTGCTGTATGAAATAATCGCAACAGCTTAACTCGAGACAGCCAATACAGTAACATGTAGCTATTTCCTACGCTTTATAGCACCATTTCAACAAGTTAAAAAATAAATATAAAATGACTCGAATTAGCAAAAGCTGCTATGAGCTCTAAATAGACTATTAAAATCAGTAATAATGTCAATCTAATTTTTGAATCGAAGTCTCGTGCACAGTCGGTAAAAATGCAACAAAGAACACATCTTCACAGGCAAGAACTTTCTCATAGTCCAAATTACTTTCAGGGGATCTACTACTACTATAGATTCGTGTTGGCCTTTGTTACTCACCCTAAGTGTTTCGACATCCTGATTTCGACAGAACTATCCTGCACTTTTCGAGTATCTTCTATCGATTACTGAGGTGAGGAGAGGCATGAGAAATAGATGTCATTCAGTCTATTTTGGTCCTACGCTCATTTATTTCACAGGTAATTCCATTAAAAACTAATTCTCCTGTACCAATAGTTTTCCTTCTCACTTCCGAACCTCTGACAGGGAAAATCTATGCTGCCTATCTGTTAGCAATGTCTTGCCGTGGATTAGAATTTAAGCGGCGCTAAACACTCTTATTATTTCTAGTGTTATTTTCTTGAGTGATATGGAGTGCTCCTGTCATGTAGCCTTTTACTTTTTATGTGACAAATAATTCATTATCGTGCGAAAGAGTTCGGCACTTTCCTTTCACTTGCTCACTTTCATTTCTGTAGGACGATTAGATGAACAATTATTCATTTGAGAATCATCCATAGGCTGAAAATGGACATTCAGCTTCACTTCGCCTTGACTACGTGAATCAGGTCTTCCGTCACAGGGACAGAGTCGGAGGGCTAATTCTTCATGCATTTTCCTTCCATGCCTCACGACATATTTTTTAATCTGATTCCTCTGTCATGTTGAACAAATTAGCTTGAATCGCAGAACTAAGAAAGTAGCTACACACCAAGATTTATCACATACGTAACTTAGAAAATCTCTTTTCTACTGATTTCTTAAGGTCTTCAACGAGTGAAATTATTCCACTGAAGCTATTTGCTTTTAATTGCCTTATTAAAAATAGATTTATTGCGAAAAATGGAATGGATCACTTGGGCGACCTGTTACTTCATCGTTTAATGGCTTGTTTTAGGACTGTTGTCAAATGGCTCTTAATTGTAAATGGATTTATAAATTTGTTCCACTGAATATCAGTCAACATTTTCTGATTGCATTCAGCAGCGTATATCGATAGGGGAACTTTTCTGTTCAAACAATCTTTTAAGCATATCATATAGTTCTGTTCCAACGGTAAGAAACGTCTTGACATTATTTATGCTGTTTGAACATTCAGCTGCAATCTAGTTAAGTTTTACTGCTCTTTGCAGCTGCCGTTGCTGACTGGTGAAATGAAAGGATATGCTTCTGCAAGTAAATAAAATATCTTTAATCTCTATCTTCTTTACATAATATTGACATCGTGAATGCATAGTTGAACAGTGAATAAACAATGAAATTTCGATAAAGGAGCCACTCTCCCTTATACACTAGTGCATTACCAGTTATCACTAATGGATATTCCTATTTATATTAGGAATGTGAAATAGTTCAAAGGACCTTATTGGGAGAACTTGACAAGTGAGACAAAGCTATCTTCGTGCCATAAATGGCTAACATAATATATGGCTAAATTCCTTTTGATTCTTATTGGGCAAAAGTATAGCTTCTAAATTCTCACAATGTTTAAAGTAGAAATATTACTATATCCCTTCATGTTTTGTATTCTCAGTAATTGTGTTTGTTTATACACAGCTATATATATATCGGCACCGATATATAGTTCGGGTCAAAAAGCGAATATTCTGTATTCTTTGGCCGATATGTATTTAATTCCTAGATACATTAAACTTTTAGCAATAGTTGCATATACTTTTGTATAATATACACTAATATCGGGCCCCGTAATAATTATACTGAAAGTTGTATTTAATTCAGAGCTCATACTATAGAAATTTATCGTATATTATAATATATTACGTGCACTGAAATACTATTTAGCTACTACTGAAATATTAATTCTCGTATATAGTATATTATCGTGATTATAAATACTATATATAATATTATATAATCTTGAGTATCATGATATAACCCACCGTTCTCACGGCAAGAGCTCACTTTACATGTGGGAGGGCGGCTCATCCTCGACTAACGTCGACGAAAAGTGACTAGAAGTCAAAGTAACTATGAAGGAGAGATAATATGCTCTACATATATTCACGAACCAGATATTACGACACTCTTAGTGAACCCTCACTTTGTTTGGCGATTGCTCTACCACTGATCTAACGGGCGCGTTATTTAATAAATATAAATATATATAAAAGCTAAGCAAATGAAAAATACTCAACAAATACCTGAACCAATTACAGCAACATAAAATACATCAACAAATACTAACAATATAATATACAATGACAGATACAATGGAACCTATCATTATCTAATATTACATATTTATTAGCTAAACAAACTATATTTATTATAACAAATATATATTATATTTTCTACTAATAATTCTCTACTATTTCTATATTATAATATATTAATTAATATATTATTATATATGTTATTGGTATTTTTTAAATAAATGTTTATTTATGCACTAGAATCGGTGTTAATTGATATTAAAGACTTTTCATGATATTTCAACTATTATATTACAGTTATATTATATTTCATTTATCACCACTATCACTATTTATATTATTATACTAAGATATATATATTACTGCTATAGTAATATACTACCTACCATTCAGGAAAGGTATGATGCTTAAGCATCATTTGTACTGTATTTCTGACGTTAATAATCATGAATTGAAAATTATTTTTTTGAACAGTTAAATCTATTTATAAAATACAATTATAGGGAACAAAATCATTCTCAAGGCAGGCTTATTAGTAATAAAATTATCTCTAAATAATAAAAAACAATATAAACTTGTAAAATAATATACGATTTTATATATTGCAAAAAAAAATTTTTTTTTTAAAAACCATGGTCATTTTTTTTTTTTTAATTTATATCTCTTAACTTGTAGAAATTATTCATTATTATAAAAAATGTAAAAAAAATTTTTTTTTTTAATTAGTCAAAAAAAAGTGGAGCAACCAAAATGGAGGAGAGGTTATGACTATCTATAGAGAACGAATGAATGATGGCATATTGCAAAACAAATAATTGGAATAATTTACATGTGCTGAACATGAAGCACCTTGTTGTGCAGCGGGTGACTAGCTGCATTTCTACCAATTTAGCAGGTTCAATCCCCTGCATAGCAGCATGGATTTTTATCTTCTGGAGGCATGAAATAAAACTTGGCTGTGTTAACTTGGTGGCATCAGGTTGAAAAATAGTCAACCTCAAAGCTCGACTTGCTACCAGTCTCCCCCGTGCTGACACCGAATAGGGACAAAAACACGTTAATGAAACTTTATTTTTTTAGAATATTTAAGTTTAAAAAAAATAACTACTATTTTTTTTTATGAGAGTCATGGCTACCCATCTCAAAAGTATCACTGACCCAAGTTTGGATAGCAACCAATAGATTAAAAACCTCAAGTCTACCATAACCATTATAGTGCATAATGATCAGTTCTTTAATTTTATAATTAATATTACAGAATATTATTTCTAACATTGTTTCCGTTATCTCTATGCCTGGCCTCTAAACACTGCTTTGACATTTTAAAATTACTACCATAATAATCACACCCAAGTATATTTCTTTTTCCACTGACTCAAGCTATTTCCCATACAATTTAAAATAAAAAATTTTCTTAGAATAACCCACGTGAAGAACCTTACAATTTCAAAATTCATTTGCCACTTTTCAGCTAAACTAAATTTATTTAAATCACGTTGAACCCTACAATTAACTTTTACACAGAAGCGGGCCAGGCTTAGTGTCGTCAGCAAAAGTAGAAACTAAACATTATATTACTTTATCCCAAATCATCAATATAAATTAGGAATAGAAGAGGCCACAGAACCGAGGAGCCTCTTTTCACCAGCTGCCATGGTTCATTGCCATAAAATACCAAACAATGTATCCTATCCTTTAACAACTCCTCTAATTAATTATGTACAACCCTACCAACCAAACTTGGGATGGTTTGTGAGTCAGCTTTTTCCGGGTTACCTTATCAAAAGATTTGCAAAATCCAAATATACAATATCAACTTGCTCCCCTTTGCCAACACATTCAGTAACATACTCCACAAATTCCAAAAAATTTGCTTGTCATGATTTACCTTTCCTAAAATCATGATGAGAGTCTCGCAAAACCTCATTGTTGACTAAAGATTTTCTATGCGACTTTTCAATATTTTGTATAGAACATTTACTACCAATGAGGTTAAATTAACAGGCCTGTAATTTCCAAGACCATCCCTGCTACGTTTCTTATATATTGACATAACATAACCAACTTTTCAATCATCTGGTATCTCAATAATTTAGAAGGCATATTAAATATAAACCATACATATGATAATATTGCAACCTTCCATTAGGATTCTTCTGTGTATGCCATCAGGATCTACAGACTTATTATAATCATGTGTTCAGTTAAATCTTTAACCTCATCATCATATTAAGAAATCCAAAACTATCTCTTCTCTGCTTTCTAATATAACTTATTAGACCCTTCATCTATAAACTTTGATACAAAGTAGGTGCTAAAAATATTGGCATTCTTCATCAGAGCTAACCACTTTCCATGTATCTTTTTAGTGGGACCAATCTACCTGTTATTAAATTTATAAAAACTAAAGAATTTCTTCAAATCTTTTATTAGATTTTATTACCTGATTTAGCTCATTCCTTATTCTCTTATAAGCATCCAAATCTATTTTACTGTTGCTAACTTTGAGTCTCTTGAACCACTTACGCTTATCGATAATTAATTTTTTTAATTAAACTAATACTAAATCTTTTTCATTACTTTTGTTTAATCCTTTAGCTTTTGTGTTTTTTGCCCATGATTGCTCTTTACTGAATTTTAGTATAAAGTTACCTTGATGAATTCCCACATTTTAAAAAGTTTGGTTCTCAAATTACGTATCTCAGTCAATATTCCAAGCATGTTTCCGAATTTATCAAAGTCAGCATTTTTAAAGTCAAAAACATTACCTTGTTAAATTCTACTAATTATAGTTTACCTATTACATTTAAATTAAACCTTAATACATTATGATTATTATCAAAATTTTTCTCAACTGTAACATTACTTACATCTTTATTTACAAATAAATAAGTCTTATAATGTAAAGGATTATGTTGCCTCATCAACAATCAGACATAAAAAAATTATTTAGTAGCATACAGTCTAATAAACTAGTCTCATCAGCAGGGATGTGAAGCGAGATCCATAAAACTTTTTGGGGGATGGAACCGAATCCAGAGCAAGAGCCAAAAATTTCTTTGGTGGAGCCAGATCAAGAAAATTTAAAATATTGGAGCAGGCAAAATTTTTACCGCCTCCTGAGTCCTGCTCATCAATATTAGCAAAAGGACCACAATCAACATCAGGAAAATTAAAATCACCCATTATGACTATATATCTACTTCCCTGTCCCTGCATGATATCATATTCTCATTTATCGCTGAAACATTTAGATCCTGATCCTGAGAAGGGGATCTGTGAAAATAAAAAGCTTTCTATTCGTATAGTTTACTACCCAAACAATATCAACCCATTAGATATTCAACCTCTGGAACAGTTTCAAGTTCTAGTCTCTGAACAGAGATGTGAATTGTGTTCTAATTATTATTTTAACACCTCCACCTTTCCTACCAATGCGTTGGTACAGATAAAATGAGTAAACCTCCATTTCAAATTGCTGTAACGAAATGCAAACAGGTTCTCATTTACCCACAATGTACCCCCCCCCCCCCAATGATTCCTCTTTCTTATTTCTAAGGCTCTGAACATTGATATAAAAGCAATTAATACAGATTAAACTCTAAACATTTTTATATATATGCCTGGATACCATTTATACTGCACAGAGGTTCTATGAACCTCATTATTGTTCAAAGCCTGCGAGATCCATTCATGACTCACACCAACTTTAGGTAAAACTCCAGATGTCACACCTTTCCTTCTGCTCTCCTTTAATCATCTCACCAGATTCTGAAATTCTTTGAATAGTCCTTTCTAATCTCCCATCACTTATATCATTTGTACCCACACATGAATTATAACAGTTGCAACCTCAGAAGTATCTGACATTTCACCACTCATGCCACTAGCAAAAGCACTATTCACTAATCTTTGGAAGCATGCGTAACTGGTGCAAGAAAGTTCTATCCAAATGGAGTATTTTGAAGTCATTAACTATTAATATTTCAGTCCGTTTATTTGATATAGTCACATTCCCATTATCACTACTACCATCTGAAGTTTCTATATCTTCAAGTAGAGGAGAAAATCTTTTATTACATTCTACTGACTGGTTATCCCTTGAAGAACTCAAACTAGGCCTACTAATACCATTTTTAACTATTTTCCCTCAACAATCTGTACTATGTTATATAGAAAATAGAAAATATAGACAGTAAAAGCAACATGGGCATATCGACTGTCTGAGTTAAACTATAATATACACAAATGCAACATATTTAAATCTATATTATATTATATATTCCTTTTCACTCCCCCATCATTGTCCTTCAATGTCTCAAGTATTTCATCTTTTTTCTTTCATCCATCCAATTTCTGTCAGTAAATCTTTGTCTCTATGTACTCAAACTCTTGCACACTATTCTTATAAGTAGGACAGATCTATATCTAAATCCTCATACTTTGCTAAAATATAATAAAATTCAGGCTCTACATTCACACAACCAACATGAAACCATCTTTCATACATTTTTTACTTTTCACATATACAACAAGCCACTATCCTGGTTCCTAATCTTTTTACAACTCTGATAGCTATTACTAGACATTAACATGGGGGGAGGCTAATATTACTACAAAATAAACAGTTGGATTAAATTCAATACCATCTGCATTGACCGAGGAGATCCAGTTGGATATTATATATTATAGGACTTAGCAAGGCTTTGATAAAATGTTTCCCCAACATAAGGCTGTATGAAAGATAATTGCAATGTGGTATAGGTGGAGTGGTACATAGATTGTATTAAGAGTGGTTGGCGAAATAGAGAAAACAGTGTGTAGAACTAAATGGCAATAAAAGTCATCATGGGAAATAGTGAAGAGTGGGTTCCCCACAGGGTTCAAGTGCTGGGGCCACTGTGTTTCCTCAATAGTATATATAAATGATTTAGACCTGGGACTTAAATGCAATGTTTCTAAGTTTGGTGAATGATACCAAAGTGGCCAACCTCAGTTAGGAATAGTGAGGGATGTTATATAAAGATCAAAATGATCTTGAATAAAACTTCTTGGGTGGGCAGATAAGTGGCAAAATGGAATTTTAATAGTAAAAGTGTAAGGTTCTTCACCTAGGTACTCAAATAAAAGTTTTAACTTGATATGACATGGGGATTGGCTTTGAGGCTGTCTGACCAGAAAAAGATTTAGGTTGGATTATAAGCCAGTTAATTTGAAAGTAGCTAATCAGATGTTTGGAAGCTAGAAATAAAGCTAATAAGATTGCTGGGCATAATAAATCGCCAATGTTGTTTACAACAGCAAGGAAGTAATAAGTAAAACTATATAATAGCTATGTTAGGCCAATAATAGAGTATTGTGCACAAGTTTGGGCCCTTACTTAAAGAAAGACTTA
>JABUQX010024575.1:0-2500 GCA_015478945.1 Trachelipus rathkii | reverse complement strand
AACATTCTATATATCGTTATGGTTATAGTGTTACACCAATAGTTTTCCAATTTAAAGTTACAAACCTTATAAGTGTTTATCATTATGAAGGTTTGCATATAACAAAAATAAGAGCATAAATATAACATTACCTTCATAGTATCATCTGAAGCTTAATTTAAACCTTTAAATCGAAACGAATTAGATTTTATTTATTCCATTACAGAAGGATGTGGTATGCCTTTACATAGAAGCAGACGCAACTCGCAAGTCACAACACGAATACACGATTGAAGACATGAACATAGTGTATTTAATTTATGAACTACCCCTAACGGACTCTGTTCCGTCTGTTGCAGCACTCTACCTATACAGTTCTATATTTCATTTGGAATAAAAGATAATATGATGATAAAACATTCGATTAAATAAAATGACCAATGAGGTTTTACACATCCTTGTAACCTTTATTTCCTAGTTTTCCAAAGATTTTTTTGCTCTTTGATTCAAATGTGAAATTACTTAATCATCAGGCCGAGGGCTTTTGTTTATTTTAGCACTTTACTTAACTTCTAATCCAGTCAATATGGAGTAGTGATTGAGAGAGCTAATATTGTTTAATAGAGATAAGGATACGTTGAGAGATGTATAATAGTTGTAAATAAAAACAGTAGTTATTCTCTTCTCTATACCTTTATAACATGTTGATTGAGTTATTATTGCATATTTGAACGCTCCTCAGAAAAAAATTAGGACAGTGTTATTGAATACAAAGATAATGCGCTTAATTGTGTGTATATATCTAAGTGAGATTTGATGGATAAGATAATCATGGATCTAATATATGATGAGAAATAAGAAGATCTAGAATAGTTCTCTAGCTAGATAATATCTGATATTAGAATGATACATGGAAAGTATATAACTAGCTTTTAATATCCTAAAATAAAACCAAAATAGAAGAGATATATATGTGAAGTATATAATAGTTTTTATAGCAAAATCTAAGAAAAAAGATCAAAATTCAAAAAATTTACTTGTTTTTGTTATAACTATTTGGAATTAATTAATTGATTATATGATTCTTTCAGTGTGTTGTCAATATTTCAAATATTCAAAAAATATAAGTAATTGGAAAATTATAAGTATTTAAATGATAAAAAAGAATTAATTATTCTTTAAATTTTTTTTCTTCATTTCTCATATTTTCTGTTAGTTCTGTAGCAAAGTTTAGTTGGTTGTAGGCAGAATTTCAAATTTGCATAGATAATGCAAGATCTCACTGAAAAATTCTAAAAAAAAATCAAAATTCTGCTAAAAATTAAAAATAATATATATATACTTGCATTATAACTATTTTGAATTAATTAATTCTTATCACCCAATATTTTGTACAACAAAAATAAGAAGAGTGGGGGCTTAATGGACGTCATAGGAATTACTGATTGGTTATCCCCAATTTATACAGATGTTACTAATGGAATGCGCCGGAAGATAAAGAATAAATCGACCGAAGATTAAAGTGGGGATTGAGTCCGCGTAAAGGAATGCGCTGAAGGACTTAGGAATGTGAGTTGTTGTAGAGGGAGAAGAAATGTTGCCCATAATAGGAGTGAATAGTTGGAAGTTTTGTGCAGGGATATGGTTGTGGACCTGGCCAGGAGAATAAACCACACATTGACGAGATACCACGTGAGGGTCCGTTGCAGTGTCTTAAGGGGGGGCGGCTTTCTTTTTCGACTTGATTATTTTCATTTTTTATTCTATTTGCTGTGATTTTATGCAACGCACCTCACCCCAAATCGGGGAAATGAGAGGTGCGCGATAATGTATATATATTTATATTTTATTTATATTATTTATTTTTTTCAGAAACATGGATATAATGATTTTTACGGCACTTTTCAAGTTGATAGCGCCCAACTGTGTGCTGCAGTTACTTTAATCATTTTGTCAATTGAGCCCATAAATTATGGATCTTGCAACTTAAATCTATGCTTTAAATTTTTATTTAACTTCATGGATCAATTATTATAAATATTGGTTTAGTTTTTGTTTAATTAATGTAGTGACTCGTTTGTGAGCATGGATATGATATGATAAATTGGATTTTTAAAAAATTATCTAGCCAAAATTGAATGATATTGAACCAAGAACCAACATTAGCCAAAGGGCAGGTCAGGTATCAAGCCCCACCATACAAAAGTCATCAATATATACAAGCACATGGAAATTATTATTATTAAAATAAGATTACACGAGCAATTTAGGCTTCCTATCTTATTGTAAAACATCTTGTACAGTTGTGCAGCAGAATGAGTTGTGATATTATGATATACAAGATTACTTAAGTGGTGTGTAATGTTCTCCATGGCTGGCAAAAAGTTCAATGGGTCTTAAAAAAAATAATAGTTTGCCTACTGCGGTGATTGCTTTCTGCATCAGCAAAGATCGAATAAACCATGCATATTTGGCTTTAGTCGAGTACCTTTGCTAATTTTTTCTTTTTCTTTAGTTCCTT
>JABUQX010024574.1:35000-36926 GCA_015478945.1 Trachelipus rathkii | reverse complement strand
TATATATTATTATACTATATTATATATATATATATATATATATATATATATATATATTTATATATATGTATATACTAATATATATATTATATTATATATAAATCTTATCTTATTTGTAGATTAGAATATTTAAATATGAAGGCCAATAAAGAAGTTACCCGCATCATATCTCGAAAACTAAGATAGTTACAAGAAAACTAATAAATATATGGATTCAGCGTATGAAATTTGTACGGAAAATGAAAAAATTTTTTTATTTTTTTTATATATTTTTTTAAGATCTCAAACCATAGGTAGAAGAAACTAATAATATATGGACATCAGGTGTGTGAAATGTGTTGATCAAAAAAGGAAAAATTTCTTTTATACCAATAAACATATTGGAATCGATTATGAATTTTTTTTAGGGGCGAAGCGACGTGGGGGAAGAGGGGGGACGAAGTCGCCCCCCGTCGTCCCCGGGAGGCCGAGAGACCCGACTCTTGCATCTTTGCGGTTTACCCTGGGGTATTCTTTTAGTTAAAAAAAAAAAAACAAATTTTTTCCATTTTTTTCATACAAATTTCATACGCTGATTCTAAATATGTTATTGGTTTTTCTTCTTAGTTTTGGAGATATAAAAAATAAAAAAATTAAAAAATTTTTTTTTCATTTTCCACACAAATTTCATACGATTCCAAATATGTTATTCGTTTTCTTGTACCTATCTTAGTTTTCGAGATATGATGGGGTACTTCTTTAGTTTCACCAGTATATATATATATATATATATAATATAATATATATATTATAGTATATATATATATAATATATATATAATATAATATATATATATTATAATATATTAATATATATATTAATATATATATAATATATATAATATATATAATTCTATATAATATAGAACCTTAAGTAAACTGATGTCCTCAAAATAATTTAGTATTGGAAAGGTTGGTAAACCTGTGAATTGGATTTTAACATTCTGTATTTATGAAACCTAAAAAAGAGAACTTTATTTTAATTTTATCAACTATAGATAGAAAAATATTAACAAAACTAAAAAGTAAAGGTCTTTTCATGTTTTAATGCTCAACCATAGGTGATTGTGAAAAAGAGAACCCTTCAGCAATGTTACAGACGTCATGATAATATAATCTGTCAAAATATTATAGAATTATCATCCAGGTGTAGAATGAATATTTCAGATTAGAAACCTTTAAAAAAAAAATAAAAAAATAAAAAATAATATTATTTCTTTATTTTAGGCCTTCACCACTATATATATTTAATATATATTATATATATATAATATATATATATATATATATATATATATATATATTATATATATATTATATATATATATGATATATATAAATATATATATATATTATTATATATATATAGAGATGGGGCAGATTTTTTTAATTGCTCCACAGTATGTAGCTAGAGACGGTCAGGTCCTACAGTAAAACAATTTATATATTTGGAATCAGCGAAAATTTTTAAGGATGGGATTTAACTTTTTTTTTTTTTGTTTTTGAAGTAATTTTTTTTTTTTTAGTAAAGGAATACCTTAGGTAAACCGCAAGATAGCAGGAGTCGGGGTCTCTGCGGCCTCCCCGGAGGGGGGGACTAATCCCCCCTCGGGGATGTCTCCGGAACCCGCTTTTGGTCTTCTGGGTGTCGCGGGGTTTCCTCCACCCCTCCCCTACGAGGGTATGAACGTCCCCCTCTGTCCTCGTCGGCTCGAGCCCCCCTAAATTTGGTGAAATAATTTTGTTTTTTTTGGAAAATTTTAAGTTTTTTTTTATAGGGGGCTCGGCCGACGGGGGACCAGAGGGGGGTATGTTCATACCCCGGAGGGATGGTGCGGAGGAACCCCCGCGACACCCAAAGACCAAAGAGCGGGGGTTCCGGGAGACA
>JABUQX010024574.1:7500-30000 GCA_015478945.1 Trachelipus rathkii | reverse complement strand
AATGTGGGAGTAGGGTGTAGTTAGGTAGGGATTGCAGCGTGGGTGAGTGTGAGATGTAGTAGTGGGATGTATAGGTATGTAGGTAATATAGGTGGGTGTTGTCGTGAGAGGTAGGGTAGTAGTATAGGTAGGGGGGTCGGCGGGGGGTTGGGGGGGGGGAGTGGTAGGGAGGTGCCCATTTCCGGAAGTTATTTTGAAATTAAAAGATTATATATAATATCAAAACAACTATTAGACACCACTTGTTTTGTGGTTGGTGTGGATGTGGTGGGTTGTGTTTGTGGAGGTGTGGTAGTGGGTGTGGGGTTGTTTTTGGTGTTTAATAAATATGTGTGGAGTGAGTCATATTTTGGGTGTAGTTGATTTGGTGGTATTTTTTTTTGTGTATTATATGGGATTGTTTTTTAGTTTGGTTGTTTTATTGTTAGTTTGTGTTATGGTTGTTGGTTTGTGGTAGTATTTTTTTTGGATTGTGTGGTTTTATTTTTGTTTTTTGTTGGATTTGATTTTTGGTATATGTGTTATATTGTGTTTGTGATGTGTTGTGATTTATTATTTTATTTTTGCTTTGTTGGTAGTTTTGGTTATTGTGTTGGTGTGTGTTTTTTTGGGTTTTCATGGTTGTTTTTGTTTTTAGTTTTTTTTGTGTGGGAAGTAGTGAGGAGGTTGAGGTTTTTTATTTTGTGAGGCATGTGTTGGTGAGGAGGATGAGGTGTAGTGTTTTTAGGGAGGGTGTGTAGGAGGGGGAGTGTTTTTTTTTATTGGTTTTTAGTTTTTTATATGTTATTTATATTATATTTATATATAATGAGTATATATATATATGTTTATATAATATATATATAAAGTACACTTGGAATTATTATTATATATAATTAATATATATTGTATATATAATTATATATGGGATTAAATATTTATAGCATCTTAGATGAATTTAATCAGATTTGACTTGGATATTATTTGGGTAAATACAGCAGTGTTTTGGATATGAACAAATCTGGGGTTGTACTTGTAGGAATACAGTGGAGTGGAGTGTGTTGTTGTGGCGGTTGGTGATTAGTGTGGTAGGTGTTGTAGTTTGTTGCATGTGGATAGGTTGGATGAGTTATTATTATTAGTGGATTATTATTATATATTATATTATATTATTATTATATTATTATTATATTATTATTATATTAGTATATTATTATTATTATTATTATATTATTATTATTATACTTTGCAGCAGTTCTTAAAACAAACTTTGTACTTGAAACTTGAAAAAACAAATTATTATTTTTATTATTTTTTTTATTTTTATCATTATTAATTTTTTTATTATTATTTTATTATTTTATTTTCATTATTACTTTGTACCAGTACGTAAAACAAACGCTGTACTTGAAACTTGAAAACAAATAATGCTTTATTATTTTTATAATTTGTTTTGTTATTATTTCCATTATTACAAAGAGGTTTTATTATTGTTTTTATTATTGTTTTATTTTAAAAAGATGAAAACACTTCGCATATACAGAAAATAAACGTTGTACTTGAAACTTGAAAAGAAATTATGCTTTATTATTTCTATTATTTCTTTCATTAATATTATTTCCATCATGTTTTTACATACCCTAAAGTTGTAAGAACGTTTAGCAAATAATTCGTAGGTGACCCCTCCCTCTTACTCTTGGCGGTACGTCTCTAAGGTATGTAAAAACATGTTTTTACATACCCTAAAGCCGTAAGGACGTTTTGCAAGCAAGCCGTAAGTGACCCCTCCCTCTTACTTTTAACGGAATGTCTTTACGTCCTTTCGTCTTTAAGGCATGCAAAAACATGTTTTTACATACCTTAAAGTCGTAATGACGTTTAGCAGATAGACCGGAAGTGACCCCTTCCTCCTCTCGGCGGAACGTCTTTACGTCTTTAGGGTATTTATTTTTATTATTATTATTATTATTTTTATTATTATTTTGTTTTTATTATTATAATTATTTTATTATTATTATTATTATTATTATTATTATTATTATTATTATTATTATTATTATTATTATTATTATTATTATTATTATTATTATTATTATTAAATTATATGTACTTTTAATGTAGAGGATCGGTGATTGGTCGAAAATTAGCTTATCTCTTTAAACTTGCATTTGGACAGGAATGCTTTATTAACTTGTAGGTCTAAACTCATTTTAAAACCATTGTCGCTCCAGCTGTTAAACTGTGAACAAGTTCTCTGCTCTGTCTTAAAAGTGTTCTATTTGCACTAAGTGTTTATCATGATCCGTCTTAACAGATATACCTCTATACAAGACTTTATACAATGGGAATTTAAGATCCCCGGGATTGGGGAAACATTCTTATATAGAAGAAACTCCAACGGTATTAAATTTTTCACATGTGCTAATCATTCACCATATTATAGTACCAAACGTGTTTTTATGAGCCCCAACAAATTACTTTGCATATATAAACACACTGAAGACTGGCTTGTGGAGTACTTTAAACTGGTCAAAAACAATTATTAGTCAAAGTGAAGAAAGCAAGGCAAAGCAACTTACTCTAACTGTTTCTAAACATCTAAACACAATCCGATTGGAAGTTAGATGATGGGAGAGGCGTAATGGAGCAGAAGTATTTGAACGTACATCATACGGATTCTATATTTTAGGTATACCTCAGGTGAAATATCTGTCAGATACGTCGCGCAGTGCCTGTTGCAGGTTCGGGAGGGTCCGTGGAGGGGTTACAGCTGTCGATCTGACGTTTCAGGATATCCCACAAATGTTCGATTGGGTTGAGGGCCGGTCTACATGCTATCCACTCCAACGCCGTAATTTGAACCGTCCTAACGTAGTCGTTCACACATTGGGCTTTATGTGGTCTTGCATTGTCATGCATTAGGATGAAAGAGTCACCGATGTAGGGGGCATATGGCACGACATATGGTTCGAGGATGTCTGTGATATACCTTACGGCTGTAAGAGTGCCTCAATCGAAGATGTGCAGCTCCAAACAATCGATAAAAGAAGATGCCTCCCCCGAGCCTGCGATAACCTAACCACTCCAAAGCGGCGGGAACCTAACAGCACTTGCAGATTGCGCAAGACCTCTCGTGCGGTCACGTCGGTATACCTAGCAGTGCCTGTTCCGGAAGGCGTACAGAGAAACTCTTGGACTTCGTTGCGTAGAGCAGCCAGCTTTTGTGCACAATCTGTCGCCATCCAGTGGATGCGTTTCTTTTGCGAAAATACCAGTCCGCGACCGTTCGATGTGTCGCTGGTGTGCGTGGACCTGATGTCGAGGCCGTCCGCGGGCCGGGTAATGATATGTTTCGCAAGGCGTCAACGGCACTGATAATTAATCACTCACAGGTAGGCCTGGTCGGCGCGGGGTTGTGGTAGCTCATACGTCTCGGGTTAGTTAAGTCTGTAGATTTGGTCTGTCGGGTGGTGCTTGGTGAGTGTGGTCGTGCTTGTGTGAGTGGTCGCTCGTCGTATGGTCTGTATGTCGCGGAATCGGCAGTACGGGTTATATATATGTCGTGTGCGTAGCGTGGTGGTGTGGTGGACACGGCCTACAGCGATGGTAGCTGGGTGAGGGATCTTCGCTGGTGCCTACGACTTGGTGTGGTTTGTCTGTTGCTTCGGTGGCGATCGATGTGTCAGGGGGTTCCCGTGGTAACCTGCTGCTCGTTGGATCTACCACAGCAATCGTTGTGTGCGCTAACACACCGAACCATTGACCAAGTGGCCCGATTACCAGTGTCCTTTGTGGCGCTGGAGTGTTATTGTATTAATCTACACCACTGATCTCTTGAGAGTTGACGAACGCATTATCCTCTCCATGTTTATCGGAGTAGCTTCGTACGTGAATGACTCGCTCGATTATACCCCAACATAATCTACCCCCGCCTCTCCCAGGTCTAGCAAGTGGTTTATGTTTTCCTAAAATTTATCGTGGTAACGCCCATACTGCAGCGAATACTCTGTGAGGTATGCTGGTTAATAGTTACACCATTGGCTGTCGAAGTCTAGTGTTGGTGGTAGGGTTTCATGGGTGTAAGTGGGTTGGATTCCATTCCTGCGAAGAGGGACAAATTCCCAAGTGGTGCGCTATTTTTTTGACGAGTATATTATATTAGTATATATAATATGTGATATATATATTAATATATTAACTAATAGTTATATATATATAAGTATATAATATATATACTATATATATTATATTATATATATATATATAGTATAATATATAATATTGCTCCCTTCAGTAGGTGTTAGTTACAGATTCATCATAGCAAATAAGAGTAGGAAAGGCAGGTTTACAAAGTTTTTTTTTTGAAGCAAGAAAACTAACGATGTAGGATCATTTATGTTTTGTGCAAACACGCTTAGCACGTCTGATATTAATGTTCCAAGGTTTATTAGAATTAACAAGTGATAGGTAAACAAATAGTTTTCCATTTACGATGTTAATTTACTCCATCATTAATGGTACAGTAACAATTGTAACCGAAACATAAATATAGAGGAAAAAAGATCTTAATATCTTCTAACTCATCATTTTTATTCCTTGACTGTCATTGTCTGAGGATGTTAATACTCTCTTCAGAGTTATTACGAGAGGACGACAAACAAGCGTTTGTTGATTTTTATAATGATATCTTCGACTGATTGTAGTACAATGAAACAGTTGGTTAGAATAGAATTGTCATGGGATAGGAAGATATTTATTTTATCATCAGAGCTACCGTACTGGTAGAGAGATTCATTAAGCTCTTGCAACCTTAACATAATTTGCAGAGTAACGTCATATATTACTGAATGTTAGCGAACTTTAATTCTGGCCTGTATTTTCTTTAGTTCTTACTGAACCTTATTCGAATGATTAAAGAGTGACTCAATTGACCTATATTTTGAGAGAACTTTGCTGACTGTTGTTTGAGATGTCACAACATTTATAATGTTGGTGGCTGACGAAGTTAGTGTTTTTCAATCAAGAAAGAAACAATTTTCTTTATATTGGCACCAGCATCCCTCATGACCCAGTGAACATTATCTGGGGATATAGGTTCCATTTCGGCAACATTCCATTAAATACGCCCCTGAGACATTGTTCTGTATGACGCTCAGTGGAGGTTCAGAGCAAAATTTGGCCTTTGAAATAATTGTCAACGGCATGACTACTCAGAGAATACAAAGAAACTGTTGATTGAGTATTAGGGTAGAACGAAAAAAGTAATATTTTTTTTCGAATCTTAATAGTGGGGAAAAGTTGCCTTTTGATATGCATGCTTAAAATTTGGGAAATGTACGATATTTATTATTACCGGTTCCCCAAAAGGTTTGATTGTAATGCCTTTTTGAAAAAAATGCAACAATTTTCTAATACCGTGACAGGAATTATAGTTGCCACTGGGGGTAATAATATTTAATATAATAGTACGTAAAATGTATGTTTTAGTGCATACATGTAAGCACAAAAATTTGGTCAGCCTATATAAATTTGTTAAATTGCTCCAACAATTTCCATTTATAATTCTTTAATATTTTCATATTGCACGAAACACTTTTAACTCCCACACCACTGTTTCGCACCTTTCTTATATGCATGCATAAGTAATTGGCAGCTTGTTTCATTTCTCATTTGTTATCATTATGAGTCGAGCGTTAGTATCGGTAGGACGTGTTTTATTGTTTAATTGTTTATTTGATTAATGTTAATCTTATAATACCATCGTCTGAATCTTAAGCTCTAAATTATGGCGTCTACGCCGTCAACTTCATTAGTTTTAAAGACTAGAAAAACTGTGAGTTGTATTGTTTTTGGTGCCCCAAGACAGCTAAAAGACAGTGTTTTACCTACTTATGAAGACATAATGAAGTTTTTCTTGTGGTTAAGACATTCCTGTGAAATTAAAACACTGGGTGAATTAGGTGAGATCATTTCTTTAAAGCTGAACAAGTGATGGAATAGAGCTTTTACTCCTATAGTATCGCATACTCGGATTATGAAATTATTTGGAGACTATTATAAGAAGTACAGAAATCCTTTAAAACCATGTAAAGGGCGAAAATTGGTAACATGTATAAATTAAAATTAAATTTATTCCAAGAAAATGCCAAAAAAAAAAAGACTCGATATTGTAGCCTGCAAATGCAAAGATTTTTTACATGCAATTGTAAAAAATCCGAAAATTGCCTAAAGAAGAGCAATTGTTCCTTATTGACCAACGAACTGAGAGAAAAATGGTCATGAGTTCTTTTGATATTGTTGCTACCAGGAAAAAACAAGAAAAAGAAAAAAGAAAGGGAAGGAAATGTAAAGATATATTAATTATGTATAAAGAAACTGATTCAGCAATAAATAAAGTGGACGATAGTTTGGAAAATAAAGAAGATGGAGCTCGAGAAGTATTTACACTGATTATAGAAAATTGCTGTGATGTGGATGTTCACATCACTGCAATTTTCAATGGCCAGTGTAGATACTTCTCCAGCTCCTTCTTTATTTCCCAAACTATCATCCACTTTATTTATTGTTGAATCAGTTCCTTTATACCTAATATATCTTAACATTTCCTTCTCCTTCTTTTTTTTCTTTTTCTTGTTTTTTCCTGGTAGCAACAATATCAAAAGAACTCATGACCATTTTTTTCTCAGTTCGTTGGTCAATAAGAAACAATTGCTCTTCTTTAGGCAATTTTCGGGATTTTTTTACAATTGCATGTAAAAAAAATTTTGCATTTGCAGGCTGCAATATCGAAACTTTTTTTTCGACATTTTCTTGGAATAAATTTAATTTTAATTTATCCTTGTTGTCATTTTTTCGCCCTTTACATGGTTTTAAAAGATTTCTGTAATTCTTATAATAGTCTCTAAATAATTTCATAATCCGATTATGCGATACTATAGGAATAAAAGATCTATTCCATAACTTGGTCAGCTTTAAAGAAATGATCTCACCTAATTCACATAGTGCTTTAATTTCAGAGGAATGTTCTTAACCACAAGCAAACTATTTATGTCTTCACTAAGTAGGTAAAACACTGTCTTTTAGCTGTCTTGGGGCACCAAAAACAATACAACTCACAGTTTTTCTAGTCCTTAAAACTAATGAAGTTGACGGCGTAGACGCCATATTTTAGGCCGTAAAGATTCAGACGATGGTATTATAAGATTAGCATAAATCAAATAAACAATTAAACAATAAAGCAAGTGCTACCGATACTAACGCTCGACTCCCAATGATGACAAATGAGAAATGAAACAAGCTGCCAATTACTTATCCATGCGTATAAGAAAGGTACGAAACAGTGGTGTGGGAGTTAAAAGTGTTTCGTGCATTATGAAAATATTAAAGAATTATAAATGGAAATTGTTGGAGCAATAGAACAAATTTATATAGGCTGACCAAATTTTTGTGGTTACATGTATATACTAAAACATACATTTTACGTACTATTACATTAAATATTATTACCCCCAGTGGCAACTATATTTCCTGTCACGGTATTAGAAAATTGTTGCATATTTTCAAAAAGCCATTATAATCAAACCTCTTGGGGCACCGGTAATAATTATCGAACATTTTCCAAATTTTAAGGGTAAAACATATATATCAAAAGACAACTTTTCCGCACTATTAGGATTCGAAAAAAATATATCACTTTTTTTCGTTCCACCCTATTGAGTATCTGATCATTCGTCGGAGGAGAAAGCTAACTTGGATGATTGTTTGATAGAGATTATTAATTCTGAAACTTTAGTTTTAACACTGTCATACATTTTCTTTCACATAATATCTCCGTAGTATTTTTTTTGAGTAATGTGTTGAAGAGACCGATACTTTCGTTAGCCGTACAAAGCCAAGAATTTCAACGTGGCGAAACAGAAGATCGTCCATTACTATAATTTCTGTTTATTTACTATATCCATCCTTTATGATTTTTCATTTCAGTGTCCCAAATATTTGTATTTTTGTATTAGTTTCAGGAATAATCTGCTTCGTTCTTAAACTTTTTTTTGCTTTTTCTTTTAAAGAGTTAATATCTATATGAATAGGATTTTTGGTTTATTTACCCTTTTTATTAATATAAGGTTTTAAATTTAAATTTTACGGTTTTAATGCAGGTTTTCATTACGTTGGGGTACTTTTAAATTTAGCTTTTGTTTTATTCATCTGTTTAAGTTATTTTGTTTGTCTGCGTGTGTGTGTGGGTGTGTGTGTGTGTGTGTGTGTGGATTTAATGTGTTTTAGTTTAGTGTGTAGATTTTGTGTGCTTTAACTCTCTAGATCTTTAAAAAAATTTCTGTAAATACGGTTTTAGTGTTTTATAATTTCCTATTTTAAATTTAGGTTTTAGCGTACAAACAATTTTATCCTGATTTCACTTTTTTTTTTTTTTGGCTGTTTGTTTTTGTCTGCTTGTTTTTTTCTGTTGTTTTTGTTTTGCTGTGGCTGTGTGTGCGTGTAGGATGATATTGCAAGAAGCGGGAACTTTCATCGACTTTATTCAACACCGCGGCTTTAAACTCAAACGTTTGCCTCTGTGGAATAATCAGCCTCTCTAATTCTAACCTAACCTTTTTTGCTCTTGCTGAGATCAGATGGCTAAGAATCATCTCTAATAACTCATTTAACGTATCCAACTACAACTTATTAATAATTTCCGTCTGAAGGGTGGAGTATGTGCCTATGTAAAATAAACACTCCTATAACACGTCTCAAGAATCTCGAATCCCCTAACTTCGATGTTCTTTGCTGTGGCTTAAAATCTTTTCTTCTTTCTAACTACAATAATCTTGTGCTTCTGCTACTGTTCTCCTAACAGAACAGATTTTCCATGCCTTTTTTGATATCTTACTAGCTTTCTCACGAGACTGTTAATATCTTCCTTCATCCCAATACTGAAGGTCCTCTATCTAGGAATTTCAATGTACACACACTGAATGGGTTGGGGTCCTCTCATACTGATTTAGGTGGGGAGGAGGCCGAATCGATCAGCAGTATTCAAAACGATCTGGAGCAACTAATTACAAGAACCCACACACATTCCGGTTCGTCCCAACCATTTCTTGAACACACTTGACATATGTTTAACCACTAGCCCTTCTCTCTTAAAATACACCACTATCTACCTTTACTTATATTCTTCATTTTAATACTTTCTCTCTCAACAGCTCCATCCTGGCCCCCCGCGTTTTTTCTGGCACTTGAATCGGGCCGATTGGGGGCCTTGCGCTTGCTTCTACGCTAACTATAATTGAATGGACTGCTTTGTCTCTGGTGACGCTTCGACTCTGCCGATAAGGTGGGAGCTGTAATCGTTTATGGGATGAGCAGGTTCGTTCCTTCTTCGACCTAATCTTTCTCTCTCATAATCCTTGGTTCGATCGTGCCTGTTCTCTGGTCATTCAGGCTAAGCAGTGCCGTATCGGGAATGGAAAAATTCTGGTTCTCCTATCACTCTTGCTAATTTCATCGCTAGAAATCGTTGCAGGGATACTCTTCGACGAGCAAAAGCGGGCTTTCATCAAAAACGAAAGTGCGCTAACCTCCTGGTTCTCCCACTGCAAATCTTTCCTGACCTCTTGCCGAAAACATCTCAAAACAACTTCTGTAAAATCTGTCTTGTCCTCCTCTTATTCGCTCTGATGGTTCTGTTACTAAATCTCCAACGAAAGGCCAATCTCTTCGGCCCCTATTTTCCTCTAACTCAACCTGGACGATTCTGGCATTCCACATCCTCCTCCTTCTCCTACGTGTCCTATGCTTTTGCCTGTGATTACATTCGATCGGGTTCTTGGGCTCCTGAAAGCTAGTGGCCCGAATGGCATTCCTCACCGAGTTTTGAAAGAGTGTGCTTCCCGTGCTATCTCCGCCTCCCTCGTTCAACTATATCTCTATGTCTCAATACTACACTTTCCCTCAGTGTTGGAAAGCACGCACACATGTCCACCTATTCCGAAAAAAAAGGAAGGCGCTCTGATCCTTATAACTATCGCCCTATAGCTCTACTTGTATTCTATCTAAGATCTTTGAAACTCTCTCACTCATTCTTAGGTATCGGAATCTCATATCCTTCTTTTCCGATACGGCCTACGGGGATTTGCAGGCGCTAGAGGTCTACTGGCGATATACCTTCCTATCTTACTGATTTATGGTTTTCCCGCCCTTAGGAACTAGGGAGACTTGCGTGGTGGCGCTTGACATATCCAAAAGCATTTGACGGGTATGGCACGCGTCACTGCCTCTCCAGCTCCCCTCCTTTGGGTTCCCTATCTTTGCTTACTTATGTCCTAAGTTTTTCTCAAATCGCTCATATCGGCTGTTGTTGATGGGCCATCTTCTTTCAAATTGGTAATAAGTGGTGTTCCTCAGGGTTCTGTCTATACACTCGTATACATATATATAATGATCTTCTCACCTGCACATCTAAACCTATTCACTCATACTGTCGATGACAGTGCGACCTTCATTCTTCAGACTCATTCAATTCTTGCTCCTATCTTTTAATTCTAGAATTGGCTCTCGTCTTAATCTTTTTTTCGATTCTGTTCCGGCTGATCTGGATAGAATTTTCCAGGGTGGGGTCCGTCTGAACCTTGTGAAATTTCCAAACTCTTTAAAAACCTCACCTCTAACAAATCTCCCCTCTAAGACACCCTTCTAACTTTCCTATCTCTTGTCTCTTTCTCTCGTCTCTCCTGTCGACAGTATAAACATTCTTGGCCTTAACATAAAACAAAAAATGTCTTGGAAAACTCACATCACAACGGTTGCCTAGGCGGCCTCAAGGAAGCTGAGAGTTCTGTTTGAACTGCGAGACTTTTTTTTCCCTTTTCACAGTACTTGCCATTTTATACAAGCGGGCCTCATCCGCCCTTGGTATGGAGGTACTGCTCCATATCTGGGGGCTCAGGTTTCACCCGGCTTTTGATGGGGTCGAGTCAAAGGCAAAAGGACTTATCAATCTGTCCTGTCTTCTCTAGTTCAACTTGACCCTCTAGTCTTTGCGTGTCGGCGATGTTTGGTGCTATCTCTTTTCTAATAGGTACCGTAGCGGAAAGTTGCTCGAAGGAACATTCCAACTCGCTGCAACACCTTTAGACGCCCTCGTGGCACAAGGGGTGCTGTGTCGGCAACAAGTGAGTTTTGTGTTGATATGCAAACTCCAAGACTATTCGCTGGCGGTGCCTCTTCTTTCCACCCGTCTGTTCTGGTGGAATTCTCTTCCATCTTCTATGTTTCCTAATCAATTTAATCTCCCTCACTTTAAAGCCTGCGTTGGTGCTCATCTGCGTAATTTGTGTTAGTTGAATTTTTGTTGATTTTAACACCTCCTTGAATAGGGCTTAGCCCGTGAGGTGTGGTGATAACGTCATCTCACACAAAAAAAAAAAAAAAAAAAACTGCAAAAAACACAAAAAAAAATTGGATATTGGAAATAAAACGCGTCTACGCGTCTCCACTTCGACAATTAAAATTGAAGCTGAGGCTTAGATAGTTCTTACCCAGGATGTCATTCTTCCTTTCCGAAAATAATTGACGCATTGCAATGTATGCGGTTTGTGATGATCTGGAAACAATATCGTGTGATCATGACAGCAAGTGAAGTTAGTTACTCATTTGGGGAAGAAAGTATTCTAAGAAAGTTTGGTTGAGAGGAATTACTCGTCCAGCATTATTCAGATGGAGATATCTATGGTAAATAAATACCTTAAGGAAAATAGTATTGATTGCAAGAAAATATACAGGAAAGTACGTAAAAAGTTTGTTTTTCTAAAAAAAAATAATCTTTTTAATGATTTTGTTTAACTTTAAAAGATTTATTTTATTTTTAAAATTTGCGAAAGTCAATGCGAATTTAAAAACACCCGATAACTAATATATATATTATATAATATATATATTATATATATATATATATATATATATATATATATATATAATATTAATATATATAAGTATATATATGATTAATATATTATATATAATATTATATGTATATATTATATATATATATAGTATATATATATATATATTAATATAATATATATATATTAACAGGGGAGACTCCCAATTTAAGCTTTTTACTACCGTGCTCTCTCTCTCTCTCTGTCGTGTACGTTCGTCTTCGTCGGTGACGTTCGGTTCGTGTCTCTATAGGTATATATATATGATATATATATATAGTATATAATATATATATTTATATATATATATATATTATAAGTAGTGGGAGGTAGGTAGTATGTGCTATATATATATATATATATATATTATATATATATAGTAGTATAGTATAGTATTATTATTATGAGAGTGGTAAGTATGTAGTGCTAGATTGAAAGTACTTGGATTTACTCTCCCATTAAAATATTTCTTTATTTAAATCGTTTTCTATATTTTTGATTCTATGATTAACTTTTAATAATTAATTTCAAGTTCCGTCTTTTTTTTCTTTATAATTCTATAGTATTTTAGTAATATTTTTAATTATTTTATGTTGTTTTTAGTTAATATTTTTTGTGATTTATCAAATATTATTTATTATGTATAAGTATTTACATTATCATTTATAAATATTATTTTTATAATAAACTTTATACTTCTGTAAGATTCACAGATTACGATATCCGGTCCAATTGGGCTTTGGTGCGTCGTGATTAAGTGCTTTTTTTGATGGTGTTAAAAGCGTTATTTTAATAAGGCGGCGCTTATTCTTCCTTTTTCGTTTCAATTTTGCATAATCTTTTATATTTATTGTGTAATAAATTTCATTTATTTGACCAAGTTTCGCAAAAAATAAGGAAATATGTCGTACATTATGAAGATTTTGCAAAAAATAGATCGTTTCTTCATAATGTTCAACGTTTCATCGTGCTGAGCCAGCGAGTGCACGAGTGCAGGAGTCGCTCTGATTATATATAGTAATATATATACTAGTAGATATATGATTATATTATTAGTATATATATATAATAGTATATGATTTATATATATATATATACTATATATATATATATATATTGTATAGTGTATTTATATATATATATTATATGTTATATATATAGTATATATAATATATATATATATATATATAATATGGTAATAGTAGCGCAGATTATTATATATTATTATAGGTATAATATGTATATATATAATATATAGTATATAATAGTATGTAATATACGTAATATATATATATATAATTATATATTTATATATTATAATTTATTTATATATATTATATATATATATATATATTATATTTATATATTATATATACATATTTTAGTATATATATATATATAGTAGTATATTTGAGTATATATATTATTTTATATATACTATATATATAAGTGTGGGCCGAAAGCCAAAATAAAAAAGTGTGTTCGCGGGGTGCGCGTTTTCTATTTGGGTGCTGGTGTACTGTGGATTTTGAATGACCATGTGAGATTATGACAAAAAACCATATGGTTTATACGTTGTGTGGGGAGTTTTAGCCGACCCACGTTTGAAGGGTATAGTAAAGAACTAGATAATTGTCAATTTCTTGAGGTTAAAATCTTAAATTCTTCATAAAGCTTAATATGTGTTCAATTTATATTAGTTACCAATTTATATTAAAATATGGAAGATAAATAAAATATTGAGAATGTTTATTCTATGACATTTTCTTGAACACCTATATTTAAAAAATTTTAATTACACAATGAAAAAAAAACTAAAAATCAAATGGCTGACTTTGATGTTTGTATGGTGTTTGCGCAAAATATTGACCATTTAAATATCTATTTGGTTTGGTTTTTCGAGGTGTTATACATAATTTATAAATATCATCAATTTGTAAATATATTTTAAGCGATGTCTTAGGCGAAGAAAACAGCAAATAATCATAATAAGAAACACGTTGTGGAGTGAATGCTTAAAAGATCCCTTAGAGGCAGATGAATTTTCCTTTTTGGAAACTTTCCACTGTGTATGTTGTGATGGTTAAGCGAAGTGTGAAGATGTATCTTTGACGTTATAAAGACTATACTTGTTGGGAAAGACAGTTTCAGTGGTATAGTAAGAGGTGTGGAGTGTGTGCTGGTTATGAGTGTAGCTACGAGACATATTTGTCAACTATGGAGTAAATTTATTAGATGGCTCATATGCCAATATCTGTAATTGGAATTAAAGACCATACATGGCTGACAGGTCGTATTATCGTTGAAAAATTTTAATAAAATTTGTTGAATATGACAAAAAGAAAGGAGGACAAAATATGAAACAGATGCAGTGAAGCAGGTTTTATAGAAGAGGCAAATCAACTATTTGATGTAACTCAAAAGACCTACAGAAACTAGAGAAATTGAAAAGAAATTCTAGTAAAATACAATGAAGATAAGTTATGAGGTGAGGTTAACATCAAAAAGTTTAGACCCAGCTTAAAAGCATTTACTCAAATACTCAATTCGAACTTAAAATTATATTTATCATCCAGTAGATAGAGATAAAGAAGTCGTTTTTGTAGGAATTTTTTGGGCCATTCCAGGATCAAAAAACCAGAAGCATGCAACCTGGACTGACTTTCTAGTTCAGTGTCTAGTTTACGTTGAAACTACCTTCTGGAAAGCCATTCAAAAAGAGTTAGTTCAACGAAAGTCTTAGTTCAAATAAATGCTAGGAAAATTGGTGTGTGATGGTTTCTTCTTGAGGAAGTGATAAGCAAGCTGTTTTTCAGGACTTGAAGAAGAAGTCCTCAGTATCTAGAGAAATAAATGGGAAATCGAGATGGCGCTGAAATATGTCTGAGGTCATTTCTGCATGGTATAGTAATGGAGTTGGATGTCAGATCCTGATTAATCAGTGGAGAATGTTCAAGTTTCTGGGAGTTCAACAAATTCGACAAGGTTACGAATGCGTGCTGGAAATGTTGTGACAGGGTCAATGCTGGTAGTGGTTAGGAGTGTTGTTGTCCTTAAAGTTACATGAGCCAGAAAAAAAAAAAGAAAAAAAAAAAAACAATCATTACAATGCAGTTTGTGGCTCGCAGGAGGTGCGTTCGTGGGCTCGCAGTGCTCAACCAAAGTTCAAAGTAATATACAATTAGAGTCTACTTAGAGCTTCATTTAGTGTGTAGGTTTGTAGTAGGGATGGGTCAGTTGCTGATTGGGTAGATGGTTCGGCTGAGTGTCTGTGTCATGGCGCTTTGTGGAGGTGTTCATCGTGGATGTTGTGGTGATGGGGGGCGCGCGGGGAGTTGGGTGGGGCGTGGGATGTGGCGGGTGTGTTGCGGTGGATTGTTGTTGGGGTGTGGGGACCGGGAGGAATTCTATTGAAAAGCTAATTAATGATGTGAGCTGGAGCAGGCTATGTTTTCTGTACATTGGTAGCATTTTTGTGAGTTTATGCAACCAAGCAAACGCTATGCGCAGAAATGTGGTTGGACAAGGTAAGTATTTTCTTAACCTTAATCCATAGAGACATTACTGCTAAATACATATCTACAATTGAGGGATTTAGTTAGATGATGCGGTTTTACATGTTTGCTTTAACACAAAAATACCTTTCAGAAATAAATTAAGAGAGAAAGGGAAAAATTGCGAGCAGTAAGTTCGCAAGAAAGAAGAAAAAATTCCCTTTCAAAAGGTCAGAAGGGAGATAGGCTTCGATGGCAGGAGGAGATGCAAGTCCCTTGTGAATTGTGAAAATTGAATGGGAAATATCACACTTCAAGCACTGCTGGAGGATGCAGTTTGTCATGCGACTGGGTGGCATGGCCTGGTGAAGTAAGACTATGTATCAAGCACCTATATAATTTAGAAAAACAACTATCCTATATTGTATATATATCTGTACGCTATGTTATTAGAAATTACTATTTTCAGATGACTTTTACCCTGATCACATCACAGACCAAAAAGCGCCAAGGGAATAGATGTAGCTCATGGAATTTTCAAAAAGCACTACGGGAACGAGCTTTCAACATTAAGCTCGAAGTTTGAGTAAAGGTTTCATTCCTTGGCATGTTAAAACTGAGAAAGTATTTGGTTCTACGTGGTTACTATATTTTTTGGGCTGGAAGTTGCTGTAGCGCTGCCTTGAACCGGTGGCAAACAGCCAGAATGGCAATAACTCTGCAACCGCTCCTGCCAAAGACATGGTCCGGGTCATTAAATTTCGGGAGTGGGGGAAATAATTTTGCGGGGCGATTTGAGGATGATTAATGTATGATAAGATTTATATTTTTCCGAATCAATAATTTTCCTTGTGGGCACGTCCAGACTAGACAAAGTCGATTGCTGATTGTGGTAATGTAACATCGTGTCTTATTAATTTAATTCATTGTATTTTTAAATCTAGCGACCATACCGAGCTGGTAACAGGCCACTTCATGCTTTGTATAACGACAATCATTTCTCCGCCATTTTAAATATGCTACTGCGCCTTCACCTACCTACTTTAAGTTCGGTCGAACTGATTTCCTCTTATTAGTGATTGAGCCTGGCGGAAATAAAAATCTGCTTCAAAATAAATTTCGTATTTTACAGCTATAGAAAATGAGATAACTTTACCATGCAGATTCTAATAGCCTTAATGCCACGTACTCCACATCTAACTAAATGTAAACTAGGGCAAGTCTCAACAACCAAGGGTTTTCTATTGTGGACACTTATTTAGTAGTCGGGAAAATCCACTAATTTGGATTATTGCCAGCGAAGCAACGAGTAAAATGGAGAGGGTAATTTATATCAAAACTTTTGTAATGAGGACAATATCGCGAACAAAATTGCCAAGGAGGTTTACGAAATACGAGTTTGATGCACATCTATACTTTGTCGGTGCAAAATATTCACCAAGTTACAGCATTGGTGTTAGGGTACGTGATACTACATTTCTGGACAAAACACCCGTGACGTCGTCAATCGGGTATTGTTTTCGCTGATGGTGACAGAAAGCATCTGGAGAAAGTAGCAGATGGAGAATCTCCATTATTTATAATTTATGTTCCAGCGCCGCGACGTATCACGTTGAAAATGTTTGAATTTATTGTTTCATTTAATTTCTATCTCACAAGATGTCCCACTTAGCCCACTCTCACTTGAATGAATATGTTCATCATTTTGTTGAAGGGAAGCACTGATCTGCTGAGCAGAGGTTTCCTATTAACGACCAAATAATTCTTTCTTTGCCCCAATTTGTACCCCAAGCCAATGTAACCTTTTTGAATAGAATCGCAAGGTGAACTAATCTTGTTGTGATGTGTGAGCGATATCAGACAGAGCAGCTGTACTCTGTTAAAAAGTTAGTTAAGTAAGTTATCTGATAATTAATGACTATCAAATTTTTATCATCGATCAAAAAGAGAGAGAGAGAGATAGAGAGAGAGAGAGAGAGAGAGAGAGAGAGAGAGAGAGAGAGAGAAAGAGAGAGAGAGAGAGAGAGAGAGAGAGAGAGAGAGAGAGAGAGAGAGAGAGAGATATATATATATATATATATATATATATATATATATATATATATATATATATATATATATATATTATATATTATATATATATATATATATATATATATATATATATATATATATATATATATATATATATATATATTATATACATACATAATATACATATATATACATATATATATATATGTTATAATATATATACATACACATATATACATATATATATTTATATATATTATATACATATATATATATATATATATATATACATATATATATATATATACATATATATATATATATACATATATATATATATATATATATATATATATATATAGATACGTATATGGAAAGACATAGAGAGCATGCAGATTGTATATATGACAGATTATATGCACGAAATGGGGAGACAGGAGCAACCAACGACACTGGTATTTGTTCGAAAAAGCAAGAGATGATTGATGGGCTAAGAGGTGCTTCGGAGATGAAGCCTTTGTACGATAAGTAAACTGAACAGCCACACTATAAATAATCCTTTTTCTTCGGTAAAGAATCTGGAAACAGTTATTAGCAGGGTGTAAGATAACATTTATCTTCATAAACTCAACTGCGTTTTGCAGGCGATACCGCACGGGCAGACGCCCTGATGAGCTGGAGTTTAATATAACACGCAATATTATACTAACGCTGGTCGTGCGCAACCGCTGGCTAAGAGAATTACTTCCCCATAAAGCATTGAATTACAAAGAAATGAGCAACCATTGCGCCGCGCAAATGGCAATCGCATGACTGTTGGGCATCACGAACACCTAATGTAGCATGCCACACAGCCAGTTGGTTTCACATATTCAATATTTGAGGACAGCAAAGAACACTGGGAAAGTCTGAGCAAAGACAAAAAGAATCGATTCTTTATCTTCACTCAAATCCTCCCAAGTGTAAACCATATGTACAAACGGTTGCTCCCAAATCTATATCGTGTGCCTGTAGTTAGTATGTAGAGACAACCAACTGAAGTGGCTTTATTAATTGGGCATTCTAAGTCTGACAACTATTTGATCTTAATTTAATATAAACTGATTTGTTAGTTAAACACACAAGTATAGTTTTCTGTAATGCATGAGCAATAAACTTACTATGTTCTTCTTTACGACCAAATAGGGAAAAGTGGTGAAATATTTATCTGGATCTCCTCTGAAACTATAGCAATGTTGTACAAGGTAAATGCCTCTCTATCAGCTCATCGCAGTATCGACGTTCTAAAGTTCTCTCCTGTTCTTCCTTCCTGAGATTTGGCTATGACTTCCTTTCTCCTTTCGCAGCTGCACGACTGATGATAAAAGTTTCACAGTCATCATCAATGCCACCAACAATCTTCGTAACCAATCATATAGATGAAATTTAAACTTCTTTAAATGTTCTCACGCTCATAAAAGTGGATGAAGTAAAATACTGATCTTTATCCAACTATAGTGTAATGTTCAAGTTTCACTTTATCATTAAAAGTTTTATATTATGTTCCGATATTGCTCGTGTCGTGTCTCTGCTTCAATTCATCTAAGAATATATCGACGTATTTAAAGTTCTCCATCCCTCCCCGATTATTTATTATATCTTATCTATCTTCTTCTGCATCTCTCATCTCTATCTCATCTCTCCATCTCATCTCCCTCTCTCCTTCCTCTCTCCTCTCCTTCCCTCCTCCTCCTCTCCTCCTCTGGCTCCTCCCCTCCCTCTCCCTCCCTCCTCCTCCCTCTCTTCAGCCTCCTCCAGGGCTTTCTCTCTCTCTCCTCTCTCTCTCTCTCTCTCTCTCTCTCTCCTCTCTCTCTCTCCTCTCTCTTCCTCTCTCCTCTCTCTCTCTCTCTCTCCCTCTCTCTCTCTCCCTCTTCTCCCTCTCTCCTCCCTCTCTCTCTTCTCTCTCTCTCTTCTCTCTTCTCTCTCTCTTGATCTGATGATGTGCCTGGATAGTCATTAATTATCGTATCCAACACCCTAGAAGAACTTCAATTAATTGCAACTGCTTTCCGTCTGATATCACCTTTCACAATATTCCGACAAGACTAGGGGTTCACCTCCCTATAGATTCTATTCAAAAAGGTTACATTTGGCTTGGCATACAAACTAGAGGCAAAGAAAATTATTTGTCGTTAATAGCAAACTCACAATCGACTTGGATACTTCCTTCTAACAGCGGTAGACTGCAAGCATTTAATTCAAAACAGCAGAGTGTCGAATAAACATCTTGTAGAAGGAGGTAAAAACAGTCAATAGAATTCAACATTTTTCAACACATTGACCTTTTGATCACAATAGCTGGAATAATTATAATAACTGCAGATTCCTCTCAAATTGCCTTCCTCCAGATGCTTTCTGTCACCATCAGCACGAAAACAAATACCCGATTGACGACGTCACAAATTTCCGATTATTTTGTCAGAAACAACCATCCAATGCTTCCTACCCACCAATGCTTTCTGTAACTTGGTGAATATTTTTAAATCGACAAAAGTATATAGATAAGATTACACCAACCTGTATTTTCAAAACCTCCTTGGCAATTTTGTTCGCGATGTGTCTATCGTACAAAAGTTTTGATATAAGTCTCCCTCTCCATTTCTCAAGTTGCTTCATAATAATCCGGCGGTAGTTTTCCCGACCACCAACAAGTGTCCACAATAGAAAACCTTGGTTGTTGAACTGCCTAAAGCTTACATTTTTAGCTTAGATAATAGATGCAGAATGGCATTAAAAATGATTAACTGCATGGTAAAGCCGATCTCATTTTCATAGCTGTAAAATACGAAATTTATTTTGAAACGAGATTTTACTTCCTTAGCCCAACTCACTAATAAGGAGGTGAGGCTGTCTGTCCAATTTAACCGGGGTGGAGAGGTCTAGAATCAGAGAGCGCAGTAAACGATTAAAATGGCTTGAAACAGGTTTGTGATTGTCGTTACGGCAAAAGTGTAGTGGCTCGTTACCGGCCTTCGGTATGGTCGCTAGATTAAAAATACAATGAATTAAATTACTAGATTGCTATCAAAATTAAAGCAATCGACCTTGTCTGGTCTGACGTGCCCCAGCGTAAAAATTGATGATCTTCAGAAAACATATAAATTTTATCACATGACACCATCTCTAAATATACCCCAAAATATTTTCCCGGAAATTTGAATGCTTGGATAAAATTTAAACAAAGCGTTCTTAAAAAGAAATAAAGAAAATCTGATTTATTTTTACCCCAACTATGGTTTCGGCGTGTATTGTTAAAGAAAGGCTGCTATTCTTATTGTTGAAACCCCTTAAGAAAGTAAAAATTTTGGCAAGCGGTTTCCAGCCTCAAAAATATAGAAACCACCTAGAACCAAATTCTCTCAAGAATATGGTTGGCAACTATAGAGTCACTTTATATTTCAATCCTCAACTCTTAATCTCTGATACTGACTTGACAGGGAGGAGGAGCTCACTGGCATCCTATTTTACACTCTAAACCCATTTCTTGATCTGGTACTGAGAGGGCAAAGTAAGGCCTCCAAGACCTGGTTTGGATGCTGTGGCTAACTGGCTCACTGCTGGTTAAGATCACCATAACAGTTCAAACTTCAGAGCTTCTCAACAGTGAAGGTCCTCCATTTGTTTGAATCAGGAGGGAGGTGTTTATAGGTTCAGGTTAAATTCTTAGTTCAAAATAAAATGAAATAAATTTTAAATTAGTATTTGAAA
Source organism: Trachelipus rathkii (assembly GCA_015478945.1). Taxonomy (NCBI): domain Eukaryota; kingdom Metazoa; phylum Arthropoda; class Malacostraca; order Isopoda; family Trachelipodidae; genus Trachelipus; species Trachelipus rathkii. The sequence goes on along the minus strand of JABUQX010024574.1, from coordinate 8,804 downwards.
GAAATCAACCCCAAAGTAAAGTGAATTTATGAGTTAATAAATCTTCATACTGATAACAGTTTTTATTTGTTATCGGTGATAGAAGAAGTTTATTTTGGAAATTTAATTCAGTCAATTCCTCCTTCCTCCCTGTAGACAACATTCACTATATGTTCAATTCTAAATATTTTAAAGTAAACTGTTATGTTGACGTGTCATTCAACCTAGTAAGTTAGAGAAGTGCTCTTGCAGACGTATTGAGCTGCTTTTTTCAACAGTAAACTATTTCAAAATTAAAGATCGCTAAATTTCTCGTAGTGATAAGATTTTCAACTTTTTTTTAGTTAATTATATACCCAAATCATTATTGAAAACTGGAAATGATATGCTTAATATTTATAAACAACCACATATTAACAAAAAGTTTATTTTAGACACTATAAATATAAATATTTTTCACCCATTAATCAGATTTGTTCTGAAATTAAAAATTCAAACAATTCCTTCAAAGATGTATACAGAGTTTGAAAATCCTTTTAGTAAACGGCTTAGAAAGTAAAGACTTGGAAAATCCGAGTAGGAGGGCCTCTTCATTCAACAAAAACTGGAAATTTTTACACGAGTATAATTTTTCGGACTCACTGGTGGCCTGATTAATATACCGCAATCTTTTACAGGAGTTTTTGTTACAATAAAATTATCTGAAGCCAGTTTTTCAACTGCTACATCAGGAACAAATATATTTCCAAAAGGTACTGCACAAGCAATAGGAGGAAAATCCCATTCTTTTTCTATATTAGGTAAAGTATGATATTTTCTTATCCGGAACACATCCTCTTCACTCCTGGTAATATGCAACTTATCGTAGAGAGGATCATTTACTAAGCGTGGAAGATCATCAAGAAATTTGTAACTTTCGAAGTCACAGGGAATGTAATGCTCGTCTCTTATAGTAACATCAGTATATCGGTGACCTCCCCTGGTAAAGATTAATATTTTAACCATTGACCCTTTAAATGATGTTCCTTCTTCTCCTGTGCAAGATTTCACAAAATTCCAACTTAACGTTGATGAACTCAAGATTTGACAAACTATATGATCTGCAGCGATGTCGATGAACGTTCGGAAATTTTCAAGGTTCATACATTTTTCCAAGTCTCTAAACTAAAGAAAAAAAGAATAAAAAATACATTGTAAAATTGTAAGTAGAAAATATTTCTAAAAATTAGGCTTCTTAAAAGATCATAAAATATTTTGCCTCAACGTTATTATTTTTAATGCAAAAGTTTAGCAAAACGACATAATGTAGATAGGTTATATAATTG
>JABUQX010024574.1:0-2500 GCA_015478945.1 Trachelipus rathkii | reverse complement strand
ATAATGTGAATAATAATTAATAATAATACATGTAATCTTTAATTACCAAATAACATTACCTTAATTCCAAAAGAAATTTGAAAATAATAATGCGAACAAGGAAAATAAGATTAATGTAGTCATAAATAATTTCAGCTCTGTACCTTAATTTTCTTTTTTAGTTTTTTGAAGAATTTTATTCAGTCAATCAATTTTTGCGAGTGGTGTTGGCTCCATCACGATGAGTTCGTTCGAATTCCCGATAATAGATTCCTGTGTAAGGGTTATTTTTGTAAAGCTTGCTCATTACACATACAAAAATCTTTTCCATGGTTAGATAGCATTCTTGTGTATTTGGCAAACTCGGGCAAATGAGCAGGCTGCTAAAACACCCATACGCACATGGATGAATGTAGACATACATTCAAGCACAGGGAAAACAAAATGCAAAACGCAAAGATCTTCATATTTGCCAAACCCCATGTGGAGCCGCCGTAAGCTGTTGAGTACTCCGCATCGCGTCGCAGTGGGATTTAGAAGAGCTTTAGTTGAGCGGTCCTGTCATGCATCCACGCCATCTTGAAATATATTGAACGGAAAATAAAATTTATCCTACAGATAAACAAATGTAAGTAAATTTTCAACATATATATATATATATATATATATATATATAGGCATATATATATATATATATATATATATATATATATATATATATATATATATATATATATATATATATATATATATATATATATATATATATATATATATATATATATATATATATATATATATATATATATATATATATATATATATAGGCTCTTGTTGATTATCAGCATCCAGTTAAGCTAAAGCCGATTTTATTTTAAAATCTACTAAATCGAACACAATGAACAGCAACGCCTCATAGTGTTAAAAGATTGAACTTTTTTTCTAATAAATTAGTTAGTTAGTTATTGAAAATAATGGAAGTGAAATAAATTACTAAAAGTTTAGTTAAATGGAAAGTGAAATAAATTAATAACATGAGTTTAGTGAGGTTAAATTACTAATTATAAGTTTGGTTAATTAGGATTTGTTTTTTTAATATTTTTAAAGATGTGAAGCTCACTTATTGTATACAAATAGCGACAAAATTGTGAAATTTTTTGTTTTTACAGTTATACAAGTTCTGAAACAATGGAAAATGAAACAAATTATAATCTTGAATGGTTTCACAATAATATTTCAACAGAAATTGATGCAGTGAAATTTTTCCAAAAATATATTATTCCTGTATTCCAAAAACTAAATTATGTAGCAATGCTCATGAAATGGAAATTGCATTTCGAGAAAAAAGAGCACACGTATGGAAATGTAATGTTTACCCATGTAGGAAAGTTAACAATAGACTATAACAACTATATGCGTGAGGTTATATATATATATATATATATATATATATATATATATATATATATATATATATATATATATATATATATATATATATAGGTTCTTTTCAGTTATGAGGAGACAAGAATATCGATTTACATATCGACTCTTTCGATAGATATATCGCTCCCTATTGCGGCATTGCCGCAGTTAGTGTATAGGATTTGAAATTTTAACGTGTTTGTTATCAATTTTCCGAAAATATTTTTATATTGCATTTAAAGTGTTAACGTGTTATTAGTTAAAAAATATATTTAGGAAAATATTGAATTTCCTGTAGTTATTTAACATTTAAATTAATAATTAATTTATGAAGACCGAATTAATATGAAATATATTTATAGCTAAAAACTGATTCGTCAAACTGATCGTCGCCAAAAGCCGACCCGTCATTATTGAATAAACATTCAAGTTATTCTACTCTCTCTCTCTCTCTCTCCTCTCTCTCTCTCTCTCTCCTCTCTCTCTCTCTCTCTCTCCTCCCAAACATATATATATATAAGATATTTATATATATATATTATTATATATTATTATTATTATTGTTGTTATATATATATATATATATACATATACATATATATATATATATATATATATATAGCAGTATATATTATACATGTTAAATATAGCTAGTAATCACCTACTCAGCTCCAGGCATTCTCTCTTATTTCAGGCCTTAGGTTGTGGGTTTAGGTTTACTTAGGTTAGGCTAGATTAAATAGTTGCTAGTTAGGTTAACTTTACGCAAAATTAACCTTAACTTAACCCTCAAATAATCTAAACAAAAATTAAAGAAAAATACCTGAAACTGAAATTAAGTGAGTGATTAACTAATATATATATATATATATAAGAGATATAGCAATATATATATAGAGGTATATATATATATATATATATATATATATATATATATGGGAGATATATATATATATATATATATAAAGGTATGTATATATAGTATGTATGTATGTATGTATGTATAAAGGTATATGAAGTGGCGCAATGAAAATTATGTTTCTACGATAATGCGAAACGGTTAAACACCCAAATCAACTGAACGAAGTGGATAAAC
>JABUQX010024573.1:42500-51978 GCA_015478945.1 Trachelipus rathkii | reverse complement strand
TTATTATTATTATTATTATTATTATTATTATTATTATTATTATTAGGTTATTATTATTATTATTATTAATGGCAGTTCAAACCTAAGATCAGGGATAAACTGAGCTGACGTAAGGGAAGCTTTTGGTCATCTACATGCCAATGAAACACGTTGAATTTGTTCATCGACATCAGGTCCAATTTTTAAAATTTTCTCCAGTGGAAGGTAATGTCTGGAAGTGTCCAAATGTACTCTGTTTATATATATATATAGAATATAAATTAGCAGTTATAATAAGGTTATATATATATATATATATATATATATATATATATATACATATATATATATATATATATATATATATATATATATATATATATATATATATATATATATATATATAAAGTGAAAGAGCCAAATATTAAATTTCTAAGAAAAATGGAAATAATTTATATAAATTTCTAAAATCATCTTACCTGAGTGTGAGCAAAGTCCGAGATAACATGTTCAGTTTTTATGTAAATATTTCTATAGTATTTAGATATGGAAGCAAGTCTGTAAGTCTTTCATTTCCAATAGTATTTCAAGTAGGTTTTCAGAAGTCATAATGTTGAAAAGCTTCTTCTTTACTCTGCTGCCAGTATTTGCAACAAGATGTAAATATTTGTAAATTGTGACTGCGAACAAGAAACTAGTTCATCTATTGCTATTTTTGGATGATCTGTGCTGTGATGCCATTACAGTAGTATATAATCCGCCAGCATTCCAGAACCCGTAGAATTTATCTGGAAAATCTGGAATGCTGGTAATATTTTTTTAATATTTTTTCTGGAATGCTGGAAATATTTTTATTATTTTTTCAGGAATTCTGGTATGTTTTTTAACCATAGATTTTTATTTCGGAGCTTGAGCCGGAACCGGAGCCGGAGTCGGAGCCGGAGCCGGAGCCGGAGCCGGAGCCTTCGATGACTTGGTTGGAAATTCGTAAGGTCGTCAGATTTTGACGCTTGAGGTGTCCATCTATGGGTTTTTTGGGTCAGGGAAGCCGTTTATGAGGTATGTGAGGCGTTTGGAACAGGGAATTCAAGTCAAATGCCGACATGACTTGGTTGGAAATTCGTAAGGTCGTCAGATTTTGACGCTTGAGGTGTCCATCTATGGGTTTTTTGGGTCAGGGAAGCCGTTTATGAGGTATGTGAGGCGTTTGGAACAGGGAATTCAAGTCAAATGCCGACATGACTTGGAAATTCGTAAGGTCGTCAGATTTTGACGCTTGAGGTGTCCATCTATGGGTTTTTGGGGGTAAGGGAAGCCGTTTATGAGGTATGTGAGGCGTTTGGATGGAACAGGGAATTCAAGTCAAATGCCGACATGACTTGATTGGAAATTCGTAAGGTCGTTAGATTTAGACACTTGAGGTGTCCATCTATGGGTTTTTTGGGTCAGGGAAACCGTTTATGAGGTATGTGAGGCGCTAGGAACAGGAAATTTAAGTTAAATGCCGACATGACTTGGAATTTCGTAAGGTCGTCAGATTTTGACGTTTGAGGTGTTAAGTTATGGGTTTCTTAAGTCGGGGAAGTCGAATCTGAGATCGTTGAGTCTAATGAAGCAGGGAATCCAGGTCAAAGGCCGACATGCCTTAGACTTTCTCTGAAACTACTACGTTTTACACTTTTGATTGGTCAAATTAAGGGTTCCTAAGGGTGGTGAGACCAATTTTGAGGTCAGGTTGGCCAATATTTGAGTTTAAGAAGGGCTATGAATAAGTCTTATAACCCACACTTTTCTTCACCACTCAATTTAGATGAGTTCTAGTTGACTTGTCTTCTTCAAACTTGGCTCCCCATATATGGGTGACGTAACCTCATTGTAGACGAGGTTATGTCCCCGTGCTCACCCCAAAGGGTACACCTCACCCTAAAAAATCGAATGTTCGTAGAAGGTTGAAATTTGGAGAAAGGATCCAGAGTCGGATTTCTGGAAAGAAGAGGAGTTGACAACGGCAACGATGATGGAGCCGGTGCGGTGCCTAGTTAGTAAACATTCGTTTAATAATACAATATTATTACTGTACACATACCTGATCCTGTTCTATCATGTACATATCGTCAACTGCATTGCATCTTGCAAAGATAACCCGTCTTTCTAAATGTTCAAGACTGACATTTATATTTTCAAATCTCATTTTCTTTTTATAAATGCTAACTAATATAATTTTTTCTTAAATTGAAACATGCATATATTGGTTGCTATTTTTTATGTTTCTATTTTACATTTATACTTTATGTTTATTTTTTTTTTTTTTTTTTTTTTTTTTTTTTTTTTTTTTTTTTTTTTTTTTTTTTTTTTTTTTTTTTTTTTTTTTTTTTTTTTTTTTTTTTTTTTTTTTATTTTTCAAACTTTATTTTTATAAGTTTAATTATTTTATTTTAATTTTTTTATTTTTTAACTTTTTTTTTTTTTATATATATATTTTTTTATTTTAGTTTTATTTATTTTTGTTTAATTTATTTACTTTTTGTTTTTTTATTAAAAATTTTATTTTTATGTTTATAATTTAAAAATTTTTTTTTTTACATACCTTAAATCAGTAAATCAGTAAATCAGTAAATCAAACTGGCTCCATACCCTCCCCTCTCACCCATCCATGATCTATTGATCTGATCTATTGATCTATTGATTCAAGTCATATTTTGTATAACAACATTAAAACTTTTGTTATGCCTTTGTTTCTTTAAATATTTTGTTTATACTAAAAAATTTATTCCTTTTATATTTAGGTAACTTGTATTTTTACACAAATCAAACCACCCACTCTATCCTCCTACCTATCCATGATCTATTGACTATTGACTATTGATCTGTTGACGCCAATAAGTCATATTTGCAACATAACATACAAAAACTTTACTTATCTTTGTATTACTTTCTAAACATGCTGTTTTACTAAATAATTTATTCCTTTGGCGTTTGCACCTCTAAAATTTTGGTATTTTTTATAGCCTTAAAGCAGTAAACAGCAACAGTAATCCGCCTCTTCATACCCTCATACCCTCTCTGCATCTACTGATCTGTTGATCTACTGCCGATCTGTTGACTATTGATCTGCTTTCATGCTCTTGTATGGTCATCACAACTTTTGCTTATTTGCCTTTGGTTTAACTCTTTTCTGCTCTTCTCACTAAAATTTTTTATTTATTTTGTTTACTCATGACATTTTGTTTTTACTAACTCTTATATCTTTTATGTTTCATAACTTAAAAATATTGCTTCCTGCGCAGTGGGTACAGAACAAATACACCATCCACGATCTATTGATCTATTGATCACTGATTGTTGATCTGAGGATTAAAAGCCCAGGCGAACATGACATTTTTAGCCTTTAAACTTTCGTATTTACTGTGGCTTAGTCCTTTTTATGCGCCTATAACTTAAATAAATTCTGGGTATATTTGGCTACCTTAAAGCAATAAATCAATAAATCAGTAACCAACCATGATCTACTGATCTATTGATCTGATCTGATCTATTACTAGTCATAGCAACACAAAACTTTATTATTTTGTTTTTGTTTCAAACTTTCTGCTCTTATGCTTATAACTTGAAATTTGCTATACATCTTTAAAGCAAATGTTCTCATAAACCACAAGCCAACACATCAATAGTAAAAACTAAATTTCACATCTACACAAGTTTTGCATGGTACGTCTTTATTTACTTTGTGCCTGTTTCTTTACTTCAAAATATCTTTAAGGTAACTCGTGGGCCCTCTGTATTATTGCGCTGGCGTTAGGGAACACCGTAGCCCAAAGTCGTCTCCAGTACTCCTCTATACCTTCTCGATCTGGGTCGACTATTCATTGATCCATTATATTGATACAAGTCACAGCTTTTTTTATTTTCGCTTTGCCTTCTTTTAAACATTTTTGCTTTTACCGCCATTCTTTTTGCGTTTCTGCTAAAATTAATATTTTTATTACGTTCTAAAGCAGTAATCAAAATAATTACATCTGATCTGTTGACATTGATCTACGGACCACGGCTTAACATGGTCACAAGTTTTATATTTTGCTTTAACATTATAAAGCTTGTTGTAGCACTTTTGTATTTACACGTTTAAAATCAAACCACTTGTCTACAGATCTATATCTGTTGACTATTGATGCTTGTATAACATAATAAAAGCCTCTTACTGATCAATCTAGTAGCAAGCTGCTAGCCAGAACTGTTAGGCCACTAAGCACTTGGTATCACAACAATAAATTCTAACAGTAAGTGTTCAACAGGCGGGTCGCTGTGCATTTAGACACCTTACATTAACATTTAACAAAAATTTAACACCTGTTCATGCCTACACACGTAACAATCTTCTCATTGCCAACAACATACCTACCACATTAGCTTATCTAGACAATCCTGGTCTTTTCTTCCATGCATCATGGGCAGTAAAAATCCCGAACAATTGTCTCATCACCCATGAATTGACATCGGCCTTCGCAATATACTATGAATAAAGCCCTTTGATAAGCTCAGCACCCATATCATATTGTTGGTTATTATTATTATTATTATTATTATTATTGTTGTTGTTGTTATGCCAATATTATTATTGTATAAACGGTAACGAACATCAAATCTGCTTCTCGACGGACTATTGATTCGTCGCGCTTTTGATTGTTATGTTGCATGTCAGCAGCAAATCAAAGCACATTATCTGTATTGACCATCCATTGACCCATTGATCACGTCGCATGTATGGTCGCTGTTTATTTTGCTTTGTTTTTTGTATTTAGCTTGTTAACTTTATTTTGTTATTTAGCAGTAACAAGTACCGCAAATCAGTAACAGTAAAGCAAAATCGTAAATCGCAAACAGTAGCAAAATCAGTTGGTCAAACCGCCTCCTATACTCACGACTTACTGGTCTGCCGATCTGCTGGGCACCGCTAACATAAGGCGCTGTTGCATCAACTATGTATATAACATAACCCAACACATACGCACACACGGCACACATCTTAATACGCTATTATTTTAAATGTCGTGCCAGATACTTGCTATTTAACATAGCCAATAACATTCAATTTGTTATGTATTTCTTTTTACGCATTTTTAATATTTTCATTTCATTTTGCTCATTTACTTTATTTTGTTTATTTAAAATATCTATATATTTAAAAATTTTTATTTTTTTTTTTGAAACATTTTGTTTTAACTAAAAATATTTCATTTTGCTGAAATTGCATTTACATGCCTAAATATTTTCCACTTTCCGCATCTACGATCTGTTGACCAAGCCATGTTGACGTTTTTTGTGTTTCTTTGTTTCTTTAACATTTTTATTTTTTACTAAATTGTTTATGCAACTTAAAAAGCTGTATTTGTAAACAAAGTTATCGTCCTTTCTTCATGACGGCTGATCTATTGCCATTGATTCAGTCATAACACATTTTGCTTAAACATTTGCTTAACTAAATTTACTCATTTCTTTGCTATTTATAACTCAATTTTAGCCTTTCCTCTTGCGTACAAATCAGCCAATGCCATTAGCCTCACTCTTCCACTATGTCTATTGATTCATTGATCTATTGATCTATTGAGGTTCAAGTCATATGGGCAAAGTTTTTCATATGCATATAGTTGTTCACCGACAACAACAAATATCACGCTGAACTAAAGAATATAAACGGTCATAGTGCAACGGTAACCAACATTAACAATAACGAAAGCCTTTGCGAGTTATACGCTAATTTTTACATAACAAAGAAGACACGTACCCTAAAAAGCTATATCGATAGAGGTACACCCGCCATGACAATAATTCATAAGTCACTTATTTTAAAATCTATCCAGCAAAACAGATTTCGCGATCACACAGATATATCCTGCACATACTTCTCATATGCTAGACCATATTATTATTATTATTATTATTATTAATATTTATATATATATATATATATATATATATATATATATATATATATATATATATATATATATATATATATATATATATATATTATATATATATATATATATATATATATATATATATATATATATATAAATAATAATAATAATAATAATAATAATAATAATAATAATAATAATAATAATAATAATAATAATAATAATAATAATAATAATAATAATGGTCTGTATGATAGTTATGTTAGGTTATGATAAATTTTTGTTAAGTTTTGATATATATTACTGTGTCAATATTAAATTAACATTGAAGTGTTAGAGATATACTTGAAAAAAGTGTGAATAGGTTATGTTTTGTAGGTAATGTTAGCTACTTTACTGTTGTTAAGTAGGGAACTTTGTTTATGTTAGCAGTTTATTCGTGTATAAGGTGTGGTAGGTTTGTTATGTTCTTAGCTCAACTTATGTTATGTCAGCTTTATTGATGTGAACACTTTGATATGTTAGCATTTATTCGTTGGGAAGTATGATAGTTAGGTAAGGTAATGATAAATTTTTGATAAATATTACTATGTTAATGTAAAAATTAACATTGATATGTTAGAGATATGCTCGACAAAGTGTAAATCGCATACGTTTCGTTGGTAATGTTAGTTACTTACTGTTGTTAAGTAGAGAACTTTGTTAATGTTGTCAGTTTACTCGTTCGTAAGCTATGTTAGGTTTGTTTTTGTACATTATATTCTTAGTTCATGTTATAATATGTTAGCTTTATTGATGTGAAAACTTTGTTATACTAGTATTTATTCGTTGGACAGTATGATATATGTATATGAAGAGCTTATTTTTATGTTATGTTTATACAAAATATGACTTGAATCAATAGATCAATAGATCAATAGATCAATAGATCAATAGATCAATAGATTATGGAAGGGTAGGAGGGTGGGGTGGGTGGTTTGATTAACTGATTTACTGTTTTACTGCTTTAGGGTATGTAAAAAGGCAAAAAAAAAATTAAGTTATAAACATAAAATGAAATAAATTTTAGTTAAAACAAAATGTTTTAAACAGAATAAGCAAAAATAAATAAAAGTTTTTGTGTTATGTTATACAAAATATGACTTGAATCAATAGATCAATAGATCAATAGATCAATAGATCATGGAAGGGTAGGAGGGTGGGGTGGGTGGTTTGATTAACTGATTTACTGATTTACTGCTTTAGGGTATGTAAAAATGCAAATTTTTTAAGTTATAAACATAAAATGAAATAAATTTTAGTTAAAACAAAATGTTTAAAGAAACAAAACAAAAATAAATAAAAGTTTTTGTGTTATGTTATACAAAATATGACTTGAATCAATAGATCAATAGATCAATAGATCATGGAAGGGTAGGAAGGTGGCTGGAAGGCAGTTTGATTTACTGATTTACTGCTTTACTGATTTAAGGTATGTAAAATGCAAATTTTTTTTAAGTTATAAACATAAAATGAAATAAATTTTAGTTAAAACAAAATGTTTTAAACAGAATAGACAAAAATAAATAAAAGTTTTTAAAAAATATATAGATTATTTTAAATAAATAAAAATAAAAATAAATAAAACTAAAATAAATAAATAAATAACTAACTTTTAACAAAATATAAATGTAAAGAATAATAGAAACGTAAAAGAAAATACATAACAAATTGAAATGTTTATATTTAACATGTGAAAAATGTAAATGTCTTACAACGACGTTTAGAAAATGTAACACATCTGCTTGACATCATAGAAATAGCAATCATGTGATCAGTAAGTTAGTACGATGATTGCCAGGCTAATGTATTAAGTAAAGTGTGTATAATTATTGTGTGTGTGTATGGTATGTTAGGTTTGTTATGTTCATATACATATATAGTTGATATAATAATATATGTTATACAAAATATGACTGGAATCAATAGATCAATAGATCAATAGATCAATAGATCAATAGATCATGGAAGGATAGGAGGGCAGTTTGATTAACTGATTTACTGCTTTACTGATTTACTGATTTACTGATTTACTGCTTTACTGATTTACTGATTTACTGATTTACTGCTTTACTGATTTACTGATTTACTGCTTTAGGGTATGTAAAAATGCAAAAATTTTAAGTTATAAACATAAAAAGAATAAATTTTTAGTAAAAACAAAATGTTTAAAGAAAACAAAACAAAAATAAACAAAAGTTTTTGTGTTATGTTATACAAAATATGACATGAATCAATAGATCAATAGATCAATAGATCAATAGATCAATAAATCATGGAAAGGTAGGAAGATGGCTGGATGGTACTTTGATTAACTGATTTACTGCTTTAGAGTATGTAAAACATAACAATTTTAATAAAAATATGACTTGAATCAATAGATCAATAGATCAATAGATCAATAGATCATGGAAGGGTAGGAGGGTGGCTGGATGGTACTTTGATTTACTGATTTACTGCTTTAAGGTATGTAAATAATAATAATAATAATAATAATAATAATAATAATAATAATAATAATAATAATAATAATAATAATAATAATAATAATAATAATAATAATAATAATAATCACACACACACACACACACACACACACACATATATAGGTTAAGTTTTTGCTGAGTAATGTTAGGCTTATCCGAGAATTTTGCTAATGTATACGTTTATTCATAGTTCAAAATAATGTTATATTTGATATGAGTTGCATTTTGATGAAGGTAGTGTCAATTCATAGTTCAAGATGTTGGTATCTTTGATAGATTGGTCATTTTGTTAAGGGATTTTGTTAGATAATACTGCTTTAGCTGTTGCTGGTATGCTGGAAAAGTTAGGATACATTGAGTTTTGTATGTGTTGTTAGCTACTTCACCTTTGATAAGTATCGAACTTTGTGAACGTTAGCAGATTATTCATACGTGAGGTATGTTAGGTTTGTCGTTGTACATTATATTCTAAGTTCAGGATATGTTATGTTAGCTTTATTAATGTGAAAAATTTGTTACGTTAGCATATATTCGTAGGTCTGTATGATAATTAGACAAGGTTATGATAAATTTTTGTTAAATATTACCATGTTAATGTAAAAAACTTTGCTACGTTAGCATATATTCTTGACACAGTGTGAATAGGTTACGTTTTGTATACGTTAGTTACTTTACTGTTGTTATGTGTGATTTGTTGATGTTAGCTGATTATTCGTGCTTAAGGTATGCTAGGGTTTGCTGTTGTACATTATATTCTTAGTTCAGGTGATGTTATGTTAGTTTAATAATAGGAAAACTTTGCTACTGTTAGGCATATAATTCGTTGATCAGTGTGTATAAATAGAACTTTATTTTTATGTTAAGTGTTATACAAAATATGAGATAAGAAACATGATCAATAGATCAATAGATCAATAGATCACGAATGTGGTGGGAGGATAGAGTGGGTGGTTTGATTAACTGATTGATTTACTGATTTACTGCTTTTAAGGTATATATGCAAAATTTTTTTAAGTTATAAACGTACAAAAAGAATAATTTTTTTAGTAAAAACAT
>JABUQX010024573.1:7500-25000 GCA_015478945.1 Trachelipus rathkii | reverse complement strand
AAAAAAATTATAGAAATACATTAACTCTCTCATCAAATGCAGCCACTAATGACGCATTCGAAATCCGCCCGCCCGCCCGTAGTCACCTTTCTGCTCATCTGTCCTGGGATTATAAACGAAACCAGTGCCTAGGCTAGAGAAAAGCCTTCAGCCTTCGGGCCTTGCCTACGTACTTGTTTGCCCCGCCGTTCGTAAACCTTTAATGGGACATCAGACTGTGTTACGTAACGCCAGCCACACACAAAAAGAAAAAGAAAAAAAGAGAAAAAATTATAAAAAGGATGGAGAAAGAAAAAAGAGAAAAAATTATATACTACTCCGGAGGTGCAATGTAGTTGCTATTCAAAACTTAAAAATTTCTCTCTTTATGTAACGAAAGTTGTGTTGATTTATATATAAACTTGTATATTTATTATATAATAATACGGAAGATTTGGGATATATATATATATATATATATATATATATATATATATATATAATATATAATACTATATATCATATATATATACATATACACCTTCACTACTATATATACTATATAGCATATCTAGTATATAATATATAATTATATATATAATATAATATATAATAAATAGTATATACTATATATACTATACATACCGTATATAATATATTATATATACGTATATATACTATTAGTAATATATACTATATATATATTATATATCAATACTTACTGAACTCTTACTAACCTACATAGGAAATTATATATAGTATATTATATATATACTATAATAGTATATAGTATATATATATAGTACTATATATAACCGATATACTACTACTATATATATAATACGTATACTATATACTACTATACTTTATATATATTTATATATATATATATAACTAATACTATATTATATACCTATATATATACTATATATATATACCTATAATATATTATATAATATAATACTATCATATATATAGATATATACTATATATATATGTATCACTATATATATGTGTGTGTGTGAGATCGATGTATGTGTGTAAGTAATTTATTCTTTGAATATACGACTTTAGTAACTTTTATGTAATCTATATATAATACTATATATATATATACTATATAATATATATACTGATCATATATATTATAGTATATATATAATATATAATATATACCGTATATCTAACCACTAATATAATCCATATATATATATGTATTTGTGTGTCTGTGTGTGTATGTGTTTAAGTATATTCTATATCTTGATATACAATTTTGTCAATTTTTTTATAATTATTATATACTATATATATATAAACTACACCCCCACTAATATATATATTTATATATTACTACAATCTACTATATTATATATACTATATATATAGTATATCTATTAGCTATACTATATATTATAATATATTACAATATAACTATCCACCAACGCCATATAGCTATATAATATATAATATACTATATGACTATTTGATACCCAAGGTACTTAAGTAAAAAATTAATAATTTTTAAGTAATTTTAAGAGAATCTGAATGCAATATATTCCGCCACTACAATTAATTTTCCTATAGCATCCTATACTCTGATGTTCTAACCAATAAACTTGTCGCAACATGCTACGCATAATAATTTTGTTTGGTTTATTTTTATAGATTGTTTCTCTCTGCTTAGGCGTTGTGTGTAGCGACTGTGTAGTATGTGTCGTAGATGTGTGTGTGTGTGCTCTGTGGGTGTCGACTGTTGTGTGCTGTTTATAAGTGCCATGTGTATTTCTTCCCCATTTCTTTCGTACGGGTCATTGCCCCTCGCACAAGTTGTAAAGGTTTTGAGTCCAAACAAACAAATATGCAAAGGAGGATATATATATATATATATATAATAATTATATATATAATATAGTATATATACTATTACTATATATATATATATTATATATATATATAACTACCCATATATATACTAAACTATACCTATACCCTATAACCTTACCTCTAATATATACCTAGTCACGCTATCAACCACAATAATATATATACTACCCATACTATATATATATATATAACTGTAGTAAATACACCTATACATACACATATATATATACTATTATATATATATATATATATATATTCGTGTATTTCTATATGAACAAAAATTTAGAAAAGTTATGAAATGACATGAATAATAATAGAAAGCTTTTCCGCTTAGGTCATAGAGTACTTTTTTCCACACACAGTCTCCAATTTGTCTAACACCTTACATATATGGGAATACCAGAGAGAGAGAGAGAGAGAGAGACGAGGACGAGAGAGACGAGAGACAGAGACGAGAGAGAGAGGAGAAGAAGGATCGAAGAGCAAATCAAAGTCCGAGAGGCCGAGAGAATTTTAAGTTGGGGTTTTAGAGAACGATGGCAAAAATAGTAGAACTTCGAAAATACAAGTACTTAAATTTATAATGGATGATGAGGAGATATTATTATTATTATTATTATTATTATTATTATTATTAATTATTATTCATTATTATATTATTATTATTCATTATCTATTATTTATTATTAATTATTCATTATTATTATTATCTATTATTATTATTATTATTATTATTATTATTATTATTATTATTATTATTATTATTATTTTAGCATAGATAGACTAGATAGATAGATAGATAGATAGATTAGATAGATTAAGATAGATAGATAGTAGATAGATAGATAGATAGATGGATTAGATTTAGATAGAGAGAGAGAGCAGAGAGGAGAGAGAGCAGGTTAAGCAGAGAGAGAGAGCGAGAGAGAGCACAGGAGAGAGATGAGAGAGAGATGAGAGAGAGAGAGAAGAGCGAGACTTAAGCTGACCATTATATACAGACTCAAAAAATCGTCTGTGTATTGGATAACAAACTATTTTAAGTCTGAGCATTTCACTAACTTTTTTTTTGAAAATAGATCCTAAAATTAACTCCACATATTCAGAATATATTATTATTATTTATTATTGATTATTATATTATTATATTAATATATAATGAGTATTATCTCGAATTAGCCTTATATTGCGTATTAATTATTATTATTATTATTATTGATTATTATTATTATTCATTCATTATTATTATTATTATATTATTATTATTTATTATTATTATTATTATTAATTATTATTTGTTGTTGCTGTTGCTTGTTGTTGTTGTTGTGTTGTTGTTGCTGTTGTTCGTTGTTGTTGTTGTTGTTTTGTTGTTGTATGTTGTTTGTTGTTGCTTGTTGTTTTTGTAGGTTGCTGTAGTTTTTTGGTGTTGTTGCTTGTTGTTGTGTTTTTGTTGTTGTTGTTGTTGTTGTGGTTGTTGTTGGTTGTGGTTGTTTGTTGTTGTTGTTGTTGTTGTTGTTGTTTTTGTTGTTGTTGTTGTTGTTGTTGTTGTTGTTGTTGTTGTTGTTGTTGTTGTTATTCACATCCATTATTATGGTTATTATCATCATTATATTGTTTATTTAATATTATATTATTATTATTATTACTTATCTATTATTATATTATCTATAAATTACAAACTACATATAGTTCCAAAGCGCATCAGAGTATTTTCTTTAATCACCCGAATCTATCCACGTCTTTTGTTTTCGATGATCATAGGCAAACCCTCATCTCGCTAATATTGATCGTTCACCTCTTGAGCTGTGAGTGTGCAGTTGTGTATGCTGAATATTTGTGTGTGCGTGTAATGTGTGTGTGTTTTCATATTCCCCTTTGAAGTCCAAAAAGACGGTTTAGAATAGAGCCTAATAAACCTCTTCATTATAACCTTAAAGCTTTGCATTGTCGATACCAACTTTTTCAAATGATGCAAAAAGCGTTCAAAAATTTCAATCATTCGTTCAATTCTGTTGATGGAAATGGTGTGTGTGTGTGTGTGTGTGTGTGTGTGTGTGTGTGTGTGTGTGTGTGTGTGTGTGTGTGTGTGTGTGTGGGTGTGTAGGTGTGTGTGTGTTTAGGTGTGTGTGTGTGTGTGTGTTTGGTTAGGTGTGTGTGTGTTTTTTTTTGTGTGTGTGTTTAGGTATATCTGCGTGTGTGCATATATGTATGAAAGAATATATGTGCATGTTTGTGTATTGTTTGCAAATATGTGTGTGTATTCGTTTAAACGACCATAATTGTTCGTTACATTAGTTGAGTAAAGTTTCACTCTGTATTTCCTCTACAAGTTATTATTATGTTTTACTATACAATTTACTAAAGTCAATGTTTTGATGTTAAGAAAAATGATATTAATAATGAATGTATATTTTCTTACTATGCATAAATAAATTTATATGGGCTCATAGAACGTAATCGTCACCCCGGAAGCCCATTGTAGTTTAAATATCCTTTTATTTATTATTATAATGAAGAAATGAAATTTGTAAATTGAAATTTTAACTGAATAAAGAATATATATATGATAGTTGATATTGTTTTAGGATTTCATTTTTAAATATCATCTTTGGTGGAAAAGGGCCTGAGGCTTGCTTACATGAAACCCGCTACATTTGAGGTAAAGCTACTCAATCATGCTTAAATTAAGATCAGATTCGAAAACTTTATAGATAATAGAGGTTTAAGCAGTAGAACGATTAGAAATTAGAAAATTGAGAAAGGTCAGAAGTTAGTTAGTTCATCCAAGTCAACCCTTCTAGCGTGAACTAGTTGGTGTTGGGTAGGACGTCTTCCAAATTGAAGGAAGTAATGAATGGTATAGTCGTCGCCATAGGAGAAAACAGATTATTAAGTAATAAAGAGAAGGCCATTAATGGAAAGTAGAAAAATGTTGGGGATAGGACAGAACCCTGAGGAACATCACTATTTATAGATTTAAAGGATGAACGGTGGCCGCCAACAACAGCTGCTACAGAACGACCGGATAGGAAATCAAAGAGATGGCCACAGAGAGAATGATTTATACGGAAGGAGTAAAGTTTAGAAATAAAAGCTTTATGCCCGACTCTATCTATATTAATTTATATAACTTACTATATATATACTATAATATATATACTCATAATAATCCTATAATTATATATATATTATATATATATATATATTATATATATATTACTTTATATATATATTATACTTATATATATACTATATATAATATAATACTTATATATATTATATACTATTATATTAATTCATAATAGCTATATCATATATAAAATATATGTATTTTGTTTTATTGTAATAATTTTTATTTACCATTCTCCATGTTAGGATCTTCTGCCCTGTTGTTGACCGCCATTTTCCTTCCTTTGCCCTGAAACTCTTTCCTAGAGCATCTAGAAAAAAACTTTTTTTGCGTTCAGAAATTATGTGTGACTGATGCATTGAATGTTATTCACTGTGATAATTTATAACCCATTCAGTGGAACTAGCATGCTTCTTCAAAATTAGGGCATCAAACCGTTCTCGGTTCTAAGGAAGATGGGTGTTTCTGGCGGCATAAGATTTCACATGCTGGTCAGGAGTTCTCAGCAAAAAAACAAAAGGAACCGAGGTTGCTTTAGGTCTGGAACTATGGAGAAGGAGAAGTCCTTCATTAGTCCTACTGTCTCGAATAATCCATCTCTTCTTAATATAGACCATCATACTCCACTAAATATGCAGATTATTATCTATTTTTGGGGGGCTATCACTTCTTAAAATTCGAAATTACTATCTCTGTTATTAATTGGCGAAGAAACTTAACCTTTTTATATTTTACTCTCTTCAAATGAAACTTAATTACTATATATATATATATAATTACTATTACTTATTACTATATATATACTACTACTATTTATTATATATATATATTTATATATATATATATATATAATACTTATATACTAATATTATACTTATATTATTATATATTAATATATATATATATATATATATATACTATTATATATATTTATAATTATATTATATAATATATATATATATATATAAAATATTATACTATATTATTACTATAAATACTATAATATATATATCTATATTCTATATATATACTATATTATTATACTTATATATATAATATATTATATATATAATTATATTACTCTATATATATATATAGACTATCCTAATATAATATATATAGTTATAATAACTATATATATATATATATACTTATCTATATAATATTATATATATATATTATATACTACTAATATATATAATCTATTTAGTAATATATATATCTTATTACTTAAACATATATATAATAATTAATTATTATATATATATTATATAATATATCCTATCTCTAATATATATACTACATACTATATATATTCCCACTTTATAGATATTATATATATATATATATTAATATAATACTACTATAATAAACTCTCAACCTTAATATGTTATATATATTAATATAATTTATACATATATTTCATATATTATAATATTATAATACTATATATATAAAAATATATATATACACTATTCATATACTATATACATTCTATATATTATATATCATATATACGTCTATATATATATATTATATATAATTATACTATATACTATATTATTATATTATATATATAAACATATATACTATTATATAAATATATTAATAATCTACTTTATAATTAATATATATAATATTCATATATATTATAATATATCTCATATATATATATCATTATATATAATATATTATATATACTACTAATATATACTATATACTATACTAATATATGATCTTTATAATACTATTATATAATAATTACTAAATACTAATATAACTTATATATATACTATATATATTATAAACTTCTAATACCATATATATATAACCCTCATACAACCCTTTTACTTATACTATCAAAAACTATATTATACTATAATATTTTCAATCCACTCATCTATTACAAAAAGGCACACAATAATAATACTATTACCATCATTACTATATTATACTATATATATTATGTTATAATTATATATAACTACTATTTAATTTATTATTATATTATATATTATATAAACTTATATAATATAATATTATTATACTACTTATATATAATATAAATATATATAATATCTTATTAATATATTAAAATATATATATATACTATATGATAATTATTAATATCATATTATATATATATATACATATATAATAATATAATATATATATAATCTACTTTAATATAATTTTTTTATATATACATTCTAATATACATTATAATATATATCTATAGTGTATATATATATATTACATAGTATTAATACTTATAATATATAATATACTATAGCACTACTAATATAATATATAACATACTACTACTTAATATAATACTACTCACCCTAGTCTACTTACTACATTACTTACTAATATTATAATATACTAATAAAAATAATATACTCTCCTCCTCTACTAAATACTATGTTTTAGACTACAATATATATATACACTATATATACCTTAGATCACAATATAATTTATACTATATATAACTCTCACATCTCATACATATATAATCATATAAATATTCTACATCCATAATATATATAAATATATTACTATCAATTATATATATTATAACGTATTATTTATAAATATAACATATATATATATATATATCTACCCTATAAAATTATCATATTTATATATATATTCTATATAATATATACATATACTTGTAGTATATACTGTATATAATATATTTATAATACTCACAATACTACTATATATACTTAACTTACTGTCTTACTTCGTTTTCCCTCCCCCCAGAAAAGTCCTCTTGGTCTCTGTAGACAGAAAAAACACACCTGTCAGTCTGCGACTTCAAGCATGCGTTTCCTGTCGGCTGTCTCTGTTTCTCCACAACAGTCTTCTCTCCCTCCTGCGCTATTTCCTCACCGCAGGCAGCCACCACATC
Source organism: Trachelipus rathkii (assembly GCA_015478945.1). Taxonomy (NCBI): domain Eukaryota; kingdom Metazoa; phylum Arthropoda; class Malacostraca; order Isopoda; family Trachelipodidae; genus Trachelipus; species Trachelipus rathkii. The sequence continues at coordinate 17,087 of JABUQX010024573.1, read as the reverse complement.
CTTTCCATAAACCAACGAAATCTTGCAAACAGTTCCCTCCATCTCTTCTCCTTAGTCGTCTTTCCTCCTGAGTCTCTTCTTCTCCACTTGGCATCCACTCCATCCGTTCTTTTTCGCCAGGGCCCTGGTCTTCCCTTGCATCCTTTCAGATACGTGTCCCACCATGATTCTTCGCGCGAATCATTTCTCCTTCTCATAGGTGTTCACCTCCTACTCTCCCTTTACTGAACTTTTCATCTAATATTACTATCTTTCTCTTGGTCTTATTCCAATTATCATTCTCTTAAGATCTTATCTCTGTTGCTTGTATCCTTAACTTTCATGCCCTTCATTTCGTTTAACAGCTCTACACCATTTCTCTGCACCGTAGCTATAACAATATACAGGTGTACCACTACCTATCGCGGTGAATATTTCTCTTTTCACCTCGTATACCCACTATACTCGGTCTCTTCTCAAAGGATACACAGCACCCTTGCCCCGCTCATTTTCCGGAACTTCGTGTTTCCTAGCGCGTTTATCTCGTGATCGCCCATCCCTACCGTCCTCTGATACATATTGGTTCACCCACGGTATTTTTCTTGTTAAGTCTGTTCTCTTCAAGACTTTCTTTAAAGCTTTCTCACATTAATCTCATCTCCCAACATCTCTCCGCCTCTCTTGCTCACCCCTCATCACATTCGTGTGTTTTCTTCCCCAAGTGTTTCATTTTAACCTTCGCGCAGTCCTGAACGTCGAAACATGTCTCCATATTTGCGCCATTCCCGTTCTCCTAGCATTTCAACTCCACACCCGCCAAAACACTCATTCCGCCATCACTTGCCAATGATGTACTCCCTTCCATTCTTCCCACTCCTCATATTACCTACAACATCATCACGTCCTTATATCTCAATATATAAGACTCATAACAAATAAAGCAGGTGACAATACGCTTCTCCTAGAGCTCACCCGCTTCGCCTCTCAAACCATTATTTTCCATTCTTAATATACGCCGTAGTATTTCAATACCCTGTAGCACTTTCTAGCCCAGGCTTGATATTTAGATTATTCTCTTCAGAACTGCATCACCACACAAATTCGTCTACCCTATCACATAATTCTCTATTCTACCCCCTCATAATCACAGTCCTAGACGGTAACGACGCCTCCCGTGGTCAAAAGCTTTCCTTAAAAATTCATAACCACTGTACTAAATCATCCTGTTGTAGTTCCGTAAATCTTCTCTCTTCCTAAATTCATGGTCTCGAAGCGTGAAAACTAAGGCTCTCGTAGATACTCCTACCCTTCCTGTAACCATTGTTGTTCCTCGTCCTGTTTTCTTGTTTTTGGCTGGGGGGGTCTTTCTTCCGGCATTAATTTTTTTTCTTTCCCCCCCTATTCCCAGGGGGGTCTTTTTCTCCAAAACCTTTCAAATATATTTTTGCAATGATCTATCCAAGGAGTCCCCCTGTAATTTTTGCACTCTCCAAAACTTTTACAACTGATTTAATATAATTGAATAATAATAGTTTGCTTCCCCAGTTCTCTGGGAACTCTTCCCTGCTCCAATCCACTCCATTAAGTAAGCCTCCACAAACCTTACTCTCTTCATCACCGTCCCTCCTTTGCCTTCCGTATAATCAACTCAACCTAGCTATTCCCATCTTTCGGGAGCTTATCTCATCTTCAATTCCATCTTATCTTTATAGCCATTATTTCTAGTTCTTCCTCTCCAAGTAATCTCTCCACTCCTCCGCATACGTCCTTTCATTCATCCTCATCAACACACCCACCTCCCATATCTCCTCCCATTTCCTCCTCTTCTTATTAGCCTACCTCGCCTATAACCAAACTATGTCCGTCCCATCTCTTAATTTATTTCTCTCGCGTTTTCACCAGGAATCGTTTACTTCCCTCCTTATATTTTTATACTTTAAGCTTCTTAATGATAAAATGTTTATCATTTTACCACTCGATTATGCCATTCTTAATATTTCTTCTCTATTACCTGCTGCATTCTTCTACTTAGGCTCCCCTCCTGCCATCTTCCTGGGCTGCTCTCTTTTTCTTGACGATTTCTTATTCCACTATTTCGGTGCCCTATTTTCTAGCCTCTACATATATCTTGCACCTTGTATTGACGCGTTTCCTTTTTTTTTATTAGCATTTCTCATTTATGTAGGTTTCCTTCTTCTTCACCGCCCTCCTCCCCAACTCGTTTCCCACCATCTCGTGTGTCTACTCTTCTTTTGTACCTCCCCATACTCCTGCCCCTATTCCCAGCTCCTCCCCGCTGCCTCTTATATCTTCTCTCTTGTATTTCTGTAAAAATCTCTTCTCATATCTAGACCTGCTCTATTTTCTCTTCATACCCTTATTTCTTATAATGATCTTTCTCTTACTCTGATCTCTTCCAGGGACTCCACCTTTTAACTATTCTTTCTTGCATTGTCTAAAAGGTTTATTCTTTTTGCTCCGTAATCTCTTAAGGATCAGCCACCAACGTCTTGTGGTCTGAACTCCATAGTTTCCAATAGTTTTCACCCGGCCATGACCTTAACATATTCCAGCTACCCATTCCTACTCTTCTGAAGTATTACATAATCTATTACCCGATTTTTTGATCAACAGCCAAACTCTACCCGGGTGGCTGTTTCCCACTCCTGTTACCTGGATGCCTATACTAGTTGTGCCTTCTGTGAGTCAAAGTATCACTGTATTTCATAACTTTTTAAAAACCCCTTCCTCACTCACAAAAGGTCCATAGTCTCTTCTTCCTCCTATATTTCTTTCCTCCTCCTCACATAAGCATCGTTCCTTCTGTTCGCTTCACCCCTGTCTGCTCCCACCTTGCATCCATATAAATCTCCAAATCAGCACGCATATGCTATTTTCTTCACTTCTACCCCTGACCCGTATCCTATCCATCAACTCCATAAAACTCCTTACTTCTACCTTCATTTCGAATGTCCATCATGTTGAGCGTGGCACTATACCATGGACAACGCATCGTGGTATATCCTTTTCTCCCTGATTGTTTGAAAAACTGCACACCATAGTTCTTCATTTCTATTCTTTCCGCATCTTTTCCAGCTATTATGGGCGCATCTAGGTCCTTACTAACGAATAATCCCCCTCCCATGCTTCCTCCAAGACCTTCCTCCACTTCCACTGTTAATTTACATCAAGGCACCATATCTCCGTGGCTTCCCAATTTCTCTACCCTCCTCCCGCTCCCTTTACTCTCATCTTCCGCACATTGCGCCCAGATAGCGTCTCAAAGTCTCTCTCCTACATCTCTCCATCATACCTCACTACCTCCTCTTCCTCAGCTTTGTCGGCTACCCAGGAAAGAATCTAATTTATCATTTATTAAATTTAGATCTAGTTCTCTATTCCATTTCTATTTACTTAAACTTTTAAGTTGTCGATATCAAACCCCCATTATAACAATGACTCCTTTCAGTTTGTTTATTTAACAAACTTAACAAGAAACAACAACAAAAAAATCTATTTTACTTTTTACCCTCACTTTATCCATAATAATTTCTACCAGATTTAAAACCAAAGCCAGAGAAATGCCAGTAGGGGGAACCGACTTTAGATTGAATCCCCCTTTCTTTAAAACCGTATTTTTCTAAAATTGTTTCATTTAACCTTTCCTTACCTGTTGAATCCTTATTTACCGCCTATTTTCTCATTACTGACCCCACTTATTTACTGAAATCTTTTTCCTCCATCCCTCCATACTGCAAATTTCGCAAAGGTTCGCTCCCAAAATACCTACGAGCCACCAATGAAAAGGAGCGTTTTTCTTCTTATTTAAATTTCAACCTGCTTGTGAAACATTTGCAACACATGGAAAGAAGGATTTTAACAAATAACACTTTTCATAAAATATATTTAACAAAGTAAACACTCCAACATTTTAAATCTTTACCTTTCACATTATCTTTACCCTTGAATAAATTCCTTTCCAAAATTTAACAAAAATGTTAATTCAATAATTTCGCTTAAAAAAGTTTCACATAAAATATTTTAAAAATCGTATTAGTTCAATAAACAATAAACACTTACAATGCCTTTAACCCTATTCCTTTAATAAACTTATTCGGCTCCTGCTACCTTTCACGCAATTGACCCGAAGAATCTTTCCAAGACATTTGATCAATCAGTCGAGAAGACGTGTGACTAATTCTCAGTCAGAAAAGCTTGCCGACCTGTTCACGCTCTTCCAACTGAATGACTGCAGCGCTAATTATTCGCCGAGGTCAAAGCTCGTCCATTCAGTTCATAGCCAAGATTCGTCTCAGGCCCAACTCTGATTCCCGTTTTCTAACAGGTTTTCTTTTTCCTTTATTCCTCTTTCAAACTATATATATAAATATATATATATAAATATATATAATCAGTATATATGGGTTAGCGCTGGGCAGAGCAGCAGCAGCAGTTATAGCGGGCAGCAGCGTGCTGCTACATACTGCTGCTACTGGCTGGTTACGTTGCTGCTGTTGGTGCTAGCATACAAAGAAGAAAATATACATACATATTGTTACTACTCCATATTATTATATATATATATATATATTATTTCCATATATATATATATTATTATTATATTATATATATATATATATATATTATATTATTATTATTGTTATATTATTATATATATTATATATATATATATATTATATTATTGGTTATTGCTACATAGTTATCTTTATATACATATTGCTATACATTTGTGCGGGCTGGCTGGCTGGCTGGCTGGCTGGCTGGCTGGCTGGCTGGCTGGCTGGCTGGCTGGCTGGCTGGCTGGCTGGCTGGCTGGCTGGCTGGCTGGCTGGCTGGCTGGCTGGCTGGCTGGCTGGCTGGCTGGCTGGCTGGCTGGCTGGCTGGCTGGGCTGCTGGCATACATTGGCTACTGTTCTGCATTGACTATTAATACGGATTTTATATATACAGGGTATATATATATATATATATATATATATATATATATATATATATATATATATATATATATATATATTTATATATAACTTAAAGAAATAAAAACCTTATTTATATAAACTTAGGCCCTTATACTGGTTACTTTATAATAAAATTATCACTACACAATTTTTATTCACTAAAATAAAAACTTAATAAACATTTTCTTACAATTAAACTTTATTTATTTTCAAACTTTTATAATAGATAAATTTAAAATTTTTTTTCTAAATTTAATACTACGAGCTTTCGCCTCTATGTCGGGAGGCCTCTTCAGGTGATGGATCTATCGAGAGCAAGAACAGAAGAATGAAAAAATTAGACTGACTATGAATTTTGGAATTGGTTGTTTTTTTATTTTATTTTATTTTTATTTTTTTTTTTTTTTTTAAAAGTATGTCCTTCATTAAACTAATTTGTATCGAGTCCATCTTCGCTTCGCCCTGTTGTTTGTTAAAATTATTCCAATTTCTAATGCAGAATGATTCAATTTGCTTTCTTAAACTAATATCTGAAGTGTTGAAAATTTGATTTGTATTATTTATATTGATGGAATGGTTATAGTTGGTTCTATGAGAAGTAAGAGCAGAGTTTAATCTGCCGGTCCCAAGATCATGTTTATGCTGACTTATCCGTCTTGTAAAATCGTTTGTTTCGCCGAAATACGCCAAGTTGCAGTCTCTGCATGGTATGCGGTATACGCATTCAATGAGGTCGGGGCTTTTAACTTTTGGGGGAGGAAAACTTTTTTTAGGGGGAAGGTGTTAGATTGAGTGAAATGGATGTTTTTTGGAAGGAGATTTTTTATCTGACCCGTAGGGAAATAGGGAACAGGCAAATAGGATCTAGGAGGTGTGGGGGGTTTTGATTGTTGTTTGTATTGTAGAATTTGCGTTTGGCCTTTCTTAGAGCTGAGACTATGATGTACCGAGGGTAGAGTAATTTGTTGAAAGTGGAGAAAAGGAAGCTGAATTCTGTTTTGAGAAAGGGGGGAGCATATACGTAGAGCTCGGAGGAATAAGGAAGAGAGAGTAGCTAATTTAGTGTAAGTAGGATGTGATGAGAACCAATGAGTGTAGTTGGGAGTGGAAGTTGGTTTTCTGTAAATAGAAAAAAGTAAGTGAGATGTGTTCCATGATATTAGTGTGTCTAGGAAAGGGAGTGTGTTGTTTTGAGATTGTTCAATGGTGAATTGTATATTACTATTAATGTTGTTTATGTATTCTAGAATGTCAAGAGGGTTTGTGTGTGTAGGGATGGCTGCGAATATATCGTCAACGTATCTGTACCAAATTGTATGGGAGAGGAGGGGGTGAGGGAGGATGTAATAATGTTCTATGAGCTCCATGAATAAGTTACTGAGTATGGGGGAAAGGGGGGAACCCATGCTAAGAAAAAATAATAACAAAAACCAACCAATTCCAAAATTCATAGTCAGTCTAATTTTTGATTCTTCTGTTCTTGCTCTCGATAGATCCATCACCTGAAGAGGCCTCCCGACATAGAGGCGAAAGCTCGTAGTATTACATTTAGAAAAAAATGTTAAATTTATCTATTATAAAAGTTTGAAAATAAATAAAGTTTAATTGTAAGAAAATGTTTATTAAGTTTTTATTTTAGTGAATAAAAATTGTGTAAAGTGATAACTTTATTATAAAGTAACCAGTATAGGCCTAAGTTTCATATGATATATATATTATTATTGTTGGTTATTATGTATTATTGCTGGTTAAGGCTAAGGTTGTTAGTAGTTATAATATGATATTGGTTATATATATATATATATATATATATATATATATATATATATATTATTGTTATTGATAGTCTACAAATATAGATATTACATATGTTATTATTTAAATTATTGTTATTGCTATTATTGTTATACATATAGTTGGTTATTATATAGCAGTTATGGAAGGGGTTATTATTATTATACATACATATTATACAGCTACGCTGGCTGCTATGATATTAATATATGAATATGTTACTTAAATACAGCATATGGAGTACATAGATATATTATTATTGTATTATTAGTTATTATTGGCTATACATACTGGTTGCTGGTTGTTACAGCAAATATTGGCTATTGGCTGGTTATTATTGGTTATGCTAAATTATTGGCTGGCTGGTTGTTGGTTATTATATATATATATATATTACATATATATATTCACAATACATATTACATTTCCTTAAACATATATATATATATTATTATATACATATATTATACATACATACATATATATATATATACATATATATATATATTACATATTACATATACATATAAGTTGATTGTATTTCCAGAGGCACAGCAAGAAAGATATGCAAAGGTTGGCTGGCTGCTGGCTGGGCATATTGGCTACTGGCAGCTGGTTGGGTTATTGGCTAAGCTGGCTGGCTGGCTGCTGCTACATATATATATTGGGTTGGGTTATGCCATTGCTAACATACATATTATGTTAAAGAAGCATAGCATAAGTGGGCTGGGAGCTGGGCTGGCGCAGCAGCAAGGGCTGGCTGCTGCTGCTGGGTTGCAGCATGAAGGCTGGCTATATGCTGCTACAGCTATATAGTTATGCTGGCTACTGCTGGCTGGGTTGGGTTGCTATTGGCTGCTGCTGGCTACAAGCTACATACTGCTGGTTACTATTGGTTGGCTATATACTACATATTATGCTATTATTTACATATATACATGTATCCATCCCTATTTCAAATATAGATTGGTATTTGTACATTAAGATAGATAAAAGTTGACAAAAAATTTATATAGTATTATTATTATTGTTATTACATACCCTGCTAAAGGTTACTTCTTGCCGCAGGTTGGCTACATATGGATTTTATACAACCTGCGCTCTACCAGGGCTGCGGAGTCGGAGTCGGAGTCGTGGAGTCGTGCAATTTTCCCGGAGTTGAGTCGGAGTCGAGTCGAAACCTGCAAGTGGAAAGCTCTAAGTTTAAGTCGGAGTCGGAGTCGGAGTCGAAAATTTAGAGAACTATTATTATTATTATTATTATTATTATTATTATTATTATTATTATTATTATTATTATTATTATTATTATTATTATTATTATTATTATTATTATTATTATTATTATTATTATTATTATTATTATAAAAGTTTTGATTTTATTTCCAACGTTCTAAATATTTATTTTTGTACATAATTTAATTTCCTTAAAATAATCTTTGAAAATAATATACAGGAGGAGAAGAAGAAGATATATTTACATAGATTTCCCGACGCGTTTCGTCTCTATACTTGAGACATCTTCAGAGGATTATTTCTTGTAAGCGAATGAGTTTTTAAATTGATATATAATAAGTAAATCAAATGATATTGAGTTTGACTGATAAATACATAAAATTTTAATGTCTGGTCTGCGTGTTTTGATGTAGAAAGCCTCCGCAATTTTAGTTTCTGGACTTCACACGATCCGTATAATATTGTGAAGTGTTTATAAATATTACTAATAGTGATTGAACATGTGCCGTATTGAAATGTTCAAAGATTTTGCTAGGACTGTAGAGATGTTGATATGCCCTGTCCGACAATTTTGCCTTTCGTGTAACCACATATGTCGACGCAATAGCCCAACTCAGGGCAGTTAAATTGGTACACAACGCGATGGTTGTGTTGGGCAAAGCATCTCTTGTGCTAAAGGAAGATGACAGTTGTTTGGACTTATGGTATAGTCTGACTTTAATTTTTGAGGTGTCTTTAGTTTTGAGGTGAGAATTCAAAATATTACGAAGGCACTTCTTCTTATTGACAAATAGCATTGAAGTTTTGAAGAAGAAATTTATCGAATTTTTCTGATTATTTTTACTTTCTTTATTATATAATTTTTGAAATGATTTTATTAATTAAATTTTTAACTTATTATTGTGGATGATGACAGTTAATTAAATTTTACTTAATGCGGCAAATTTCTTCATCAAAAGTTTTCCAAGTTGAACATAGGTTGTGTGCTCTGTAAACTAAAATTTTTACGATAGATTCTTTGTAAATAGTCGGTGAATAGGATCCATAGCTCATATACAGACCATTATCAGTGGGTTTGACATGTATGCCTGTAGATAATGAGCCGTCAGAATTAACATTGATTTTGATGTCTAAAAAACAGATAGCATTATTAACCTGTTTCGTATGTGAATTTTAAGCATGAAAACTCTTGAATTCTATTGATGAACTGATGTATATGATCTATGTTCCTAAAAAATAGTGAGGGTGTCGTCGACATACCTTATGTAAAATACGGGGTTAAAGTTCTTTGTTTCACGAAGGATTTTGTTTTTCCAGATTGGACATATAGAAGTCAGCAAATGTAGGTCCAAGTGGTGAACCCATCGGCACTCCATCAGTTTGTAGATATATGTTTTCTTTAAATTTAAACGGTGTTTGAGTACAACAAATTAATAAAAGGTTCTCATATGTTGTTCTGATATATCTGGTGGGGGTAGGTTATTTGAGTGATACACTTCGTTAATTATTATGTCAATCGTATCAAGAACCGGTACATTTATGAACAAAGATTCTTCATCAAGTGAGGCGAATATATTAGTGGCTTCAAGTTTTAAGTTT
>JABUQX010024572.1:57500-59463 GCA_015478945.1 Trachelipus rathkii | reverse complement strand
ATATAATAAGAAAATATTAATTATCATAATAATGTATGATATGGTAATAATAAGGAAAATGAAATGAGAGAGATGTGATATAATTCGATAATGATGGTGATAATGATGAATAGTAAATTAATAATAGTATGTAAAAATTATAGAGCCCAGTGCACATTTTGCATCTATTATAGTTATCGTAGTAAGATCACTGAGGTGTATAGTGAATCGATAGTACTGAAATATGAAAGGGTTATATAATAATGGCCGGAAATCTTTGCTCATATTAGGTAGTCAATTGTATACGTTATATAGTTTGGTATACCGAATTTATACATGCTAAGGTATGCTATGTTATACAGAAGGTAGGCATTCAGTAACCCTATATATAACGGTAGTCAGTCAAGCGCGCATATTTAAAAAAAAATTGGTAGCTCTACCACATATATAGTACGTTATTCACGATACCGATTGTCTAACCTATATATAGTATATATTACAGTCTTGTATATGGGGTAAACTAATGGCTTCTTTCTGAACCGTGAACAAGATCAGATATATTTTTAAATTTTAAAATCGATTTTCGATATATGTGTATCGATTATACCCAAGATACCAAAGGAATTAAATATGTTATTCCATAAAATATATATGATATATATATATATATATATATATATATATATTATATATATATATATTTATATATATCAAATAAATGTTCATATCAATATTAAATCAATAAATTATATATATATATATATATCAGTGGCGGCTCGTGGTCAAAATTCTTGAGTAGGCAAATCAAAATATATATATATATATATATTTATTTATAAAGAAGATCAATTTTCTATACATTTTATATATATATATATATATATATATAGTATATATATATTGGTCTGAGACGAACATGGGCTGCTGAGGATCATGCTGCACTCGAGAGGTTAAGGAAAAAGCGGCTATGCGAAGGGTTTTGGTGTGCTCGCTATACGTTATGACTTAATACTATATCATAATATATATTGAGAGAAGTTCCGTGTACATTTATTTATAAAGAAGATCAATTTTCCTTTCTTTTCTTGCAGCAAATCTTTCTATTATTTTTTCATGCCATGATTAGTCACTTGATAGCTTCGTTAAAAGCTCCTTTTCTATTGAAAGTAAAGACAAGAATGACAGGCGTTCCTGTCCTATGGTATTTCGTGAGCAGCTTTTAATGCGATTTAAGCATGAAAAACTTCTTTCTACTGAGGCTGTAGTTGCTGGAATGGTACCAATGAGACTAAAAAATCTAAAAGTTTGCTGTAGTGTTCTACATAAGTCATTCTCCACAATATTTTTCAAAATAGATTCTACATCTTTATCTCGAAAAAGTTTGCTGTTTTCTTCTGCATAGACTATATACAATTCGTTTCGAAGAATATTTTGATTAAAATAGTTTCCGTAAGTGACCATTAACGACTTCAGAGAATCGTTGGGAAATATTTTTTGAAATTTTGCAAACTGACTGGAATCTGCAAGTTCGAGAAATTTTAAAGCTGACATGTTGGAGAATCGAGTATTTATTTGAGTAGTAATATTATCTAAGACAGAATAATAATTCATTTTATAATGGCCGGATTGTTTTGCTATTAGTACTTGGACCCTTTCCAGTTTCAATCTCAGCTTTCTTCATATAACTTAGGAAAATATCATCATTTCGCATGTCATGTAGAGCTCTTTCACAAATGGATATATTAGCAATGCACATCTGAATATCTATTGATTTTTTCTGGAGGACATTATACAGTATTTCAGTTTTCAGAAATATGTCATTGAAGATAAGTAAATAGAAAACAAAGTCAAATTCACACAATTTATTCTTGAAAGCCTCTGCTTGCCAGATTGTTTTGCTATTAGTGCTTTCAGTTTTCATAAGTTCTTCAAACACTTCAATCAGCCCTGTTCTTTCTTTGAAAATAGAATTTACGATTTTAGA
>JABUQX010024572.1:25000-40000 GCA_015478945.1 Trachelipus rathkii | reverse complement strand
TAAACGCTAAACAGATGCAGAGCGTTAAGCGAAATGGAGAACGACAAGAAGCTAACAATGTCAGAGACTGACTACCTTACAAGAAAGGTAACAGAAATCGAGCGTCAAGTTCAAGAACTTGGAAAGTCAAGGAATCATTCGGTAGATATAAGTCGTACTCAGGACAGCTTAGGAGACTATGAAGAATTCGCTTCTAAGCGCGAAGAAAATTCACGCCATATTGTCGAAATGACAGAACTCAAAAACAAATTATTTAATCTTCAAACTGAACTAGATAAAGCAAGAAGTGAAGTTACAGCAACTCGATGTGCAGCTGAAAATGTTGCTGCGGTTGAAAAACGAAAAGGTGAAGAGGAGTTCGTCTCTATTCAGCAGATTATGAGAAAGAAATTTATTTCAGCGGAAAATGAAATTCAGTATCTCACTCAATAAGAAATTAGGAGGGGAGAAACTTCATTATCAAAGCTTATGCGGAAGTAGCCTTGAGTCACCTCTCTCGCCCGACAACCGCCTCTGCTAGATGTTACTCTCTCCCCTCTATTGTCGCTTCCCCTCTCTTTAGCACGCTCCCCACCTCTCGTCGCATCCTCAGTTGTTAATACAGCGCTCCACTACGCGCACGTTTCGAATTAGTAATACACTAAACGACTCTGACCCTCTACCCACTCCACCCAGCTGACGGATCAATAATTATTTTGCTAATGAACTAATGATGAATCTATGAAGTATTGAAAATAAGCCCTTGATGAAATCAAAGAGGTAAGAAAGTGTTGAACCATGGAAAGACTAACAGAAGGATCTCGAAAAAACTAGATAGAAAGATGAGTAGAAGACAATGCTTAATTTGCGTGAAGAGAGGAGATTTACTCAGAAAGTTTCTGAACCTCTAAGAAAGTTCAGAAGGATGGAATCAAATCAATCGAAAAGGTTGAGTTGATTTAGAGTTAGCGAAAAGTAATCTAAGGAGTAAAATGCTAGAAAAAGAAAGAGGGATACCTATAGAAGAGATGAAAAGAGAAAGAAGCCTTGTAAAAAGTTAGGAAGAATTTTTAAAAGACGCAAGAGAATTGGGAATTATATTTGGAGTACGAAATTGACAATTACTTATATGAAGAGTTCATTATGCACACAAGACCACAACATGATATATATATAATATATATAATACTATATATATATATATATAATTATATTATATATATATATATATAATATATACATTTATATTATTAGTATATATATTTATATAATTATATATATATTTTATATCTTATATTATATATTAAATATGTCTACATATAGGATATATATGTAGAAACAAAACTTCTTCACGGCAAAGTGATGAAGCGCATTATTCTTTGTGTGGTCTATTAAGGGGAGAAGAACACTGCGCCGATTACCTGACAAGATAGGAATGTGAAGAATTAGTTTTTGTTAAGAAAAGCCCTGTTTTCCTTCTTAATAGGGGACGTGTGTTATATTATTTCGGATGTCAGGACCAAGTCTGAGCTCCCACGTAAGAGAAAAGCGGATAGTTTTATTATTTGGAAAATATTAATTTATTTCGTGAAATTTCAATCTGAAAGAACGTTTTTTATTGGAATAATTTTACGAAATTTGAAATTTATTAATTATTAAAATATTTTTAAATGTATTTTTCTTTGATTATTTACTTGAATATTTTTTTTTTTTGAGATAAAATAATTCCGTGGGAAAAAAGGGAAGGTAACATCACACCTAAACATATTGGATACTGCAAAAGAAAAAAAAGTATAAGTTAATAAGTATCCCACCCGGGTTCTTCTCTCTTCGAAATACACTTGGAAGACTCGTGTCTGCTTGAAATCTCTTACGAAAGATTGTTACCAGAAGACCGCGTGATATATAATGTTTATTCAACGTGGATTCCGCATCACAATATTATATTTAGAGAGAGTGTTTGAAGTACTTGCTGTTCACTTAAGGGAATACTTTGAAAGGAATTCCGTACCGATTGTATGAGGAGCTATTGGAATAATTTTTGAATCCACTGTGAGAATTATATTTGCCATACCTGTCATCAATGAGAAGGTATATTTGAATTCAATCTGCAATGCATCAAGAAAGATATTGTGAGTGGCTGCAAGCTATTTCAGCAACAAAACGTTAGAATGATTTGTGAATTACAAGTGAGGGACAACTGATTGTCCATTGGTTTACCAATCATCACGGCATGCTGAATATGGCAAAAGGTGCCTTGCAGCCTCGCAGTGCGTTTGCCGGAATAAATCTGTGAGCGTGAATTGCACCCCTAAGGCAATTGGATCTAATTTTATTTGTATTTGAAATAAAAAAAATTCCGGGATTGTTAAATCTCATCAATTTATTGGAATCCCGTCTTGTGACATATATATATTATTATATATAATATAATATTATATATATATATATATATAATTAATAATTATATATATATATATATAATTTATATTCTATTATATATATATATATATATTATATAACATATATATTATATATAAGTACAATTTATTATTAATTATATATTTATAGATATATTTAGTATCATATATATATATATTTATATATATAATAGTATTATATATATATATTATATATTATATAATATATATATATATATATATACTTATAATATATCTTCATATATATATTATATATATATATTAATTATATATTATATTATTAATAATCATAATATATATATATAATACTATTATAATATATATAATATATATATATTTATTCCTCATATAATGTATAATAATATATATATATAGTATTATATATATATTATATATATATATAGTCAATTAGATACTTATATATATATATATATATATTATATACTAGATATAAATAAATATCTATTAATATTATATATATAATATGTATACTGTAATCACTCATAATACTATATATATATTTATATATATAAATTATATTAATATGGGATAGTTCATTGGGACGTAGGTGCCTAGGTGGTTAGAGCATCGGTTATTGTTGACGCTGCGACGCGGTGTCATGTTTCGATCCGTTGTGCGAGAAGTAAAATCTCCTGTGATCATTCATTAAAAGAATTTAAATATTTTAAATATCATTTTAATAATCAGTCCACAGAGATTTAACTCCATCAGCGGATTCGAACATTTACCCGCGTCGCAGTCGTTAACAATACGGATGCTCTAACAGATAGGCATCCACGCCCTAAAGAACGCTTCAGCGTTAGTTTTAAAAGCACCCGTTTTCTCCCTCCCATAATTTGCTGAAAGTTCCGTCAAGGTTGCAATTATGATCCAAACCTGGAAATAGCATAAATAAGCCGCATTCCCATCTGCAACTGACACCACCCTGCAGTTATGTGGAAGACGGTGATGAGTATAATAATACCTATATAATATATATTACTCCCCCCCCTCCCTACTCCCCCATTCTCACTCCCCTCCCTATATATACCCCTTCATCCCTACCTTACTACTACTATATCCTATATATACTTACCCTACAAATTATATATTAATAAATATATATTATATATATATTATATACTTTAATATATATTTATTTATTTATTTATTATTCTATTCTAATTCTTTTATTATTTATTTATTCCTATACATATCACCATTTTCCTGCATGGTCTGCAAGGTGGTGTGGTGGTGATAAATACTAAAAAAAATATCAGCACCTTTCATGAAGAACAATATGTAGAAGAGGTTTTACAGCAACTTGCCACCTTGATAATTACTTATACGATCGACCGCTTGGAACGCAGCTCACCCTGCAATTTACATATTCAAGATTTTTCTTTATTATTTATTTATATTTAATTTTCCAAATTACCAAATGGATCTTGCTCAAAATTTTACAACTCCTCCATTTAAGAATTCAATTAATTAATTTAATGATTAATAAAATTTTGCATTTTAAATCCCGAATGGTAAAAAAAAATTTTTTTTAAGTCGCAAACAAATTCTAAGATCTGGTGAATCTTGTAAAATATATTCATGATCACTCAGAGTAGACTCAGATTTCTTTCTTTTCAAAAATTAAAAGTTCGGCTTTCCTTCTTCTTTCCCATATCTTCTCTTTCTTCTGCCTTCTTCTGTTGTATTGATCTCTTTTCCTGTTCCACTGCGTTCTTCCACATTCGGACGATGTGAATATATATTATATATATATATATATATTTTTATTAATATTATACTATATAATATATATATATCATATATATATATATATATATTATATATAATATATTTATCAGTATAATTTATATATTATATATGTTCTTGTCGTTTCCCAACCCTAATTTTGTAAGGTTTGTATTACTATCATAATAGTGTGAAAACAGAAGAAACATATTTTAAATCTTGCGAAATATTCTTAATAATCCGCAAGCCTACATGTTCCAAAAGGAACAAGATTTAATGTACACGAAGAAAAGACCATATTTTAAGGTTTTTCTTGGGAGTTCTTTTCTTATTATTACATGCATTTATTAATAATTTTTAGATTTCTTTTACTGCTTGTATATATATTAATATACTAATAATAATAAATAATAATAATAATAATAATAATAATAATAATCAATAATTAATAAATTAATAATAATATATAATATGAATGATAATTTATAATAATGAGTATAATAAAATAATATATAATAAATAATAATAATAAAATAATTATAATAATAATAATATATATAATAATAATAATAATATAAAATAATAATAATAATGAGATATAATAATTAATACTACTACATAGCTTACAGGGAAAGGAATATCATGTTGGAATCTGGCAACATTTTAGTGTTACAATGTTTAAAAAAAAAAAAATTGGCTATTTTTTTTTGATGGGGCTCATCCCCGGCGGGGAATCTATATATATTATATATATATATATATTTATATATATATATATATATAATATATATACTTTATATATAGTTATATATTTATATATATATAATATATATATACTATTATAATATAATATTATTATTATATATATATATATATATATATATATTATTTGTAAAGTTATTACACGGCATGGGGGCTCGAGCGACGGGAAACACAGCAGGGGCTTTTTCCATACCCTGTAGGGAGGGGCGGAGGAACCCCGCGACACCCAGATACCCAAGAGCGGGGGTTCCGGAGACCCTCCCCGGAGGATGGAATTAGTCCTACCCCGTAGCCCGGGAAGGCCGAGAGATCCCGACTCCTGTCATCGGTGCTTTACCCTTGAGGTATTCTTTAGTTAAAAACAAAAAAACAAATTTAATAGAATAGTCTATTTATTTGAACCGATCCGTATAAAGTATCAATAGGCCTTCTCCATATTACTAAATTATAACATCATTCTTTTATTTTTTATTTTTTTACATTTCAAATTTAAAACTTACCAAGAATCCAAAAATGTATTCCTTTCCCTGTAGCTATTGTAGTTTTTTTTTTTTTTTATTTAACATTCCCGCACTAAAATTTTAATACAGCATTCCAGCAATGTATTTCCTTTTCCCGTAGCTGTTCTTGGTACTTCCCGATGATTGTTGCTCTCTAAAAAAAATTTTTTCTTGCGACAAGATAACGAACTCGTACACAAAAAACATGATGTACATATCAAGCGCATAGTTTAATTATTTTCAATATAATTTCAATTTTGAAACATATTAAAGCAATACTTATATTACGACTATTAGGAAAATTTCATTACATTAAATTTTTTATTTAAAGGCGTTTTCATTTCCATTTGAAATTTCATATTTTCACTGAAACTAGTGGGACCACATATTCCTACAAATAAATTCATCTTATTTTAAACAATCAATATAAAATGAAAGGTGTTTTACATAATAAAAGCATACCACTCCTCTTTTTTTATTATGGTTGCGGACAAATCATAAGAGTACCGATTAATATTTATATCGCTGTACATTACCAACGTTTACTCATATCTAATTTAAATATATATAATAATATAATATAAATTATTATATATTATATATATTATAATATAAAATTTATATATATATATAATTAATATTATATATATTATATATATATTATATATATATATTAATATATATATTATAATGATTATAATTATATCTTATATAATATTAAATATAACTATATTTATATATATATTATATATATATATATTAATATAGTTATATATATATTATAAATAATTATATATATTATATTATTTTAATATATATTTATATAAAATATTTATATATATAGGACCTTATTAATTACACTATATGTAAAAATCGAAAATTTGTATTTACGTCTGTATTTGTCAATATAAAACAGAAATTAACTAAGAATGATTTTTTATAAAAATAACCTTTCTTTTCTTTTAGAGCTCACCAATTCATCCTTAATATATATTATATATATTATATATTATATATAGTATATATATATATATAATATTATATTTATATAATATATATATATTAGTATTATAATATATATTAATATATATATTATATAATTATGTAATATATATGAGCCGTACTGCAGTTTTTGAGTAAGAGAAAATAAGGAAGTTAGAAGAAAGCAATTAGAGAAGATTACGAAGAACCACAAGAGCTGGCAACGAGGGATCTAAGAAGTTTGAGTTATGGAAAAAGGAGATGGTTCCTGAGAAACTGTCAGACTGTGAAGAACGTGTGTGAGCAAAAGTATAAATGCAAATTTATTAAATTAAACAAAATAAATAAAACTATTTAATATACTTCTTGCACCAAAATTTTAAACTTGATTCTTTTGATGTAACAAATTTTAAGCTCTATAGTAGGTATTTTCTTTTTTCTTTTGATTTCCCATTTTTTTCGGATGTGTTTTTATTGTAATGAGTTTAAGAAGAATGGAACAATTCTGCGAGTCGGCTACGTAAGGTCAAGAAAGAATGGTCAAGCACCAAAAATGCTCCGGGCTAGCTCAGCTGTTCGGCATCCGCCAACTAAGCTGACAGACCAGTTCGTTCACTGGTCAGACATTGCGGTGTGTTAGTTCGCTTCTGCCCGTCTTGCTCAGACAAAATTGAGCACACCCCCAAAGGGCTTAGCTTTGCCCGTGAGTGGTGTGTTAACTGTAATTACATATATTATTATATTTTATATATAGTGTGGTGTGTGTGTGTGTGTATAGTGTATATACTATATATATATATATTATTATGTTGTATTTTGTAATCATGATGTTATTTTAGTAAAACAAATATATATTTGGAATCAGCGTAAAAATGCAATTAGTGAATGGGTTTTAATTTTTTTATTTATTTATTTTTTTATGTTTATTCCACACTATTTATAAAAAAATTTTTATTCCCATATTAGGGGCTCGAGCCGACGGACAAGGAGGGATGAATGTCCCCCCCTTGTTCGTCACTGTGGAGGCGAGCAGACCCGTCTTCTTTGGCTATCTTCGGTTATACCCTTATGTATCCTGTTAGTTAAAAAAAGATATTTATTTCCCTTAGATGTCGTAGGAATCTGAAAGCGCTTACACTTAGGGTTAACTCCCGCACACAAGCATGCAGGAGTCGGGTCTCTCGGCGCGGCTCCGTGACGGCGACGCCTCTCGACCCACGTGGGGGACTCGCAATTCCCCCTCTGTCCCCGTTCCTGAGGCCCCGTATGGGAAGATTAAAAAACAAATTTTTAAATAAGACAAAAAAGCCCCCAAAAAAACAAAAATAAATAAAAAAATAAAATAAAAATTAAACCCCTCCTTAAAATTTTCCCCTGTCAAATTATATATTTGATTTACTGCAGAGTCCGATCTAGTTTACATTACTGTCAGCTTTAACACTCGACCATATATATATATATACTTATTATATATATATATAAATATATATAGTCTATATAATTATAAGTATATATTATATATATAATATATACTTTTTATATTAATATTTATGTATATATTATATATTATATTATATATTTATAATTATAATAATATATATATAATATTTATATTATCAATATATCATTATAGTATATATATTATATATATATATGTAATATATATATATATAATAATTATTATATAATTATATATAATATATAATATAATTATTTATATATATATATTTATATATCTATTATCATATATATATAATTTTTATATTGTATTATTATATATATTCAATACTCATTGTGGACACAAATACTAAATTTACTCGAAATAACGAAAAAATTAATAAAAGAATTTAAAAATAAATCATTTGAAGCTCAAAAAGAAAAAAAGTCAGTTTATTTATAGATAATCAAATTTTCTTTTCTTTACTATAGCAGACGCATTACACCTTTCCAATCCTACAATTTTTTATTGCTACGTGTTTAATAATGTCATATTTATAGGTATATATATTAATATATATACTATATTTATATATTATTTATAATATATAGTAATATATATTTATATAATAGTATATTATATATATATATATAATAATTTTATATATATATATATATATATATATATATAATATATATAATTTATTAATCATCTGCGACTGTCGCTCGAGATTGGACGTTTGACAACAGAGGAAGAGAAAATGAGAAGAATCGAAAGAGCAGAGAATAGAGAATTGAAATCGTTCAGAGTTTTCGCAGAGAGCTAATGCATTTGTTTTACGTGGGGAGTGAAATGTTGAAGACATGTGTTGTGCTAGGATTCCACTGAGCAGATAAAAATAATTTCTAAAACACATCATAATAACCAATGAAACTTATTTTTCATTCTAATCATCTATTACTCTATTTTCTCAAGGCAATGCCAAACTAACAACCTTCCAAATTTCCGGTTCCCATACTCGAATTTGATTAGAATGGATTGTGAGCAATATTTTAAACTCACCAATCCTTTTTTAGCGCCAACTTACTAGTCGCCACATTTCTGACTTACTCCTAGTCCTTTCTTTTAATGAATAAGTTGTTATTAATAAATTATTTCTTTATTTTTGCTTTTTTATCCTTATATAATTCACTCTTTTAAAAACAAACAGTCTCAGAAAACCGTTAGCCCACGGATTCGTATTTTCCTATTACTCATTGTCTGTCATCAATTAGAGGTTTCTTCATTCTGATCTTAGATTTTCTCCGGCGAGCCGAAATGCGACCTCTCTGCGCGTGCGTCAGCAGTTGCTCGGACAGTCTTCTCTCGTCTGGTCTAGCAGCCAAAGGCTTTATTTTTGAAATTGTAAATTTTGATCACAATTTTTCATCAAAGATAAATTATATTTTTATAGATGAAGTGGCTGCACTGCAACTCAAACATCATATGCAGTCTCTTGTGGAACATTTGAATATATATAAATTGTAGACTTCTACAAATATTAAAGTTCATTTTTGAGGAGGAGCAAAATATCCAAAATACCTCCTTTCACAAATTAATAACAAAAGCAGAATTTTCCCAATTTAACAATGTGACATTAGATATGTATCTGCAGTACTCTTACGTGGAGTATTGATTCTCTTATATCGATAGACGAATGGCCTATTCTCAGACAAGTGGACCCTCTGTAAGACTGTTTTCTTCGTATAAGTTCCTAGGGCAACAGGCGCTAGCAACCCGTCCTTTACTTTGTTTGCTTAGAATCCTGGACCAGCATTGAATCTTATGCGGCCTAGATACACGAGCTTTGAGAGCTACGGAGAAACGGTATTCGATAGCCATAATGGCAAAGAATGCTATTCCACTAGTATAAACGGGTGAACTCCTGACGTGTATAACTCACGACTGCTTCACTACAAGGATACCATGCTGCAAAGAAATGTTTTTTAGAGTGCTTCTATAGGATAAATAGAGTTTGGGGGCCAGAAGGAAGAAAATACTGGTCCAACAGACAGGGCGAAAACCCTATCTAATCTGTAATATTTAATTTTTCACATTCTAATTAAATAAGACATAAAATCAATAATACATGTCATATGCAAATAATTAGATTTGAATTACAATTAACAAGACGGGATCTGAATTATACTCATATTAACTTATATATATTATATATTATATATATATAATATATATGGCCGTTATATTAATTATACTATAAGCATCATATAATGCGCCCTCTTGAGGCGCCCTGATTACTAAAGCGATAACTGGCTCTATATGATCGCCCTATCGATAATAAGTTGATACGATTTATATATTTAAATTATCATATTACTAATAATATATTATAGATAATATAACTATCACTACTATATAACATCGTATAATTAATTGCGTTCATGCAATGTATAATAACTATATATATATGCTATATCATATGTAACGTCTGCTACACTGGTACATATTTCATTGAGATCATACTAGTAGATCTATTACTACTATTAATTTTATTATAATTCGAATATACGGGTTATATCTCGTTACAATATAGTATGATATCAATAGACTCATTATTATATATATATCCGTCTACTAAGTATTATCATATATTATATTAGATATCATATTGATCACAACATTTCCTGAGATGTCGTATATGCTCGTATGTAGTATTCTATTAATAACGTATACTTTTTTATATATTATAATATAGTAATACTTTATATAATTTTTAAATTAATATCTATATATATTTTTATATATTTACTTTAATATATTAATTTTATAATTAATATATGTTATATATATATATATATATACTATTATATATTTTCAACATTTTATATATAAAATAATATATATTTGTTGTGAGTTGATCTGTGTTATGTGTTTGTAAAACAAATAATATTAAAAAATTTCATAACCGAACGTCACTACCACCACTCAAATAATCTAAAAGCACTAATTAAACAAGGTTTACAGGTATATTTATTAATCATAGTTTTATTAAAAGTAACGTTTGGCCAGTACTGCATTCTGAACTATTGTGTTCTCTGAAGAGTATCAGCATGCTATGACTGACAAAACGTTAGAGTTTTAACTATTAATTAATCTTAATAAATATTATACCTTTATTCCTTTGTTTAATTGTGATGCTTTAAATTTTTAATTTTTATAACAATTATATAATATTATAATTTATTAGCTTACCTAACTGACTATAATAATTTTTATATAAAATTTATAATTATAATAATAGATTACATATATATGTATATATATTATATATATATTAAAAAAATATATATATATATATTTATTATATAGTTTATAATATTATATATATATATATAGATTACTAATTATCATATATACTTATATATATATTATATATATATATATATAGTATTATTATATATTTATGTATATATCATACTGTATAATAATATAAGTTTGATTTAACTATTATAATTATTCTTATATATATATAATATAAATATATTATTATATAATATATATATATATGATTAATGAAGCATCTGTAATAATACATTATTAATCTGAAAGTTTTACATTGATTTTTCATATTACAAAAGAGCATAAGTTGTAAGATATAAATTATCTTTTTGTACATTTTTGAACGAAAAAAGAGAAAAATCTGAATCTAATGAGCTCTTTCTTAATTCAAGAGTTTCAAAATTTAAGTAGCTGGAGAATCTGAAAAGGCTAAAAATGAGTGCTTTATAATGCAAGCCAATATGGAATTTATTTAATTAATAGGTTGGAAGAGCTCTTGAATATTAATGATGTGCTATGTAATTTCGAAATGTACTTATGGAAAACTCTTATATAGTGTAGGTATGTGTGCTTTTATAATGTAAAAAATAAGTTCTAATGTAATTTAATTCTGCTATGAAACTATAACAAGCTACAAATAATAAATACATGCAAAATGGACTTGTAAAGCATACTAAATTCGGTGTATTTGTTATATGTATTTTCACAATGTATAAAAATTGTTTATAAAATTGACTTTTATATTTATAATAAGCAACAGTATGTTTCTAAATTGTACTTATACAATTGCCCTTATAAGCAATTATACAATGCACTTGCTATGTGCGCTTTCACAATATACTTATAGAAAGTACTTGGGAAATGTATATTTAAAAGAGCTTTTAAAATTTGCTTTTCAAATTTTCTACAAATTACGTAAAAATATAATAATAATAGAAAGTTCTTTTACAATGTACGTTTTTCAAGCTTCTTCACGATGTACTTGTAAAAGCTCTTTATGAAGCATACTCTTTAAAGGTCCTTATGCAATTTACTTTAGCTAGCTGTGTAATTATAGTAAAATATAAATTATTCTTGTAAAATTTACTTATGGCAAGTACTAATACATTGTACTCTGTATGTGTACTTTCACAATGTATTAAAAGTGTTTATGAAATGGACTTATCGAACAGCCTAATGTTCATGTGCCTTGCATTCATTTACCACTAAAATTTCTACCAAACATTAATAATTCTTTTCTTAGAAAATACAATAAACTTTAATTCTATAATTTACCAGGCTATATATATATATATATATATATATATAATATATATATATATTATATATATATATATATATATATATATATATATATATATATATATATATATATATATTTATTTTTTATATATATATATATATATATATATATATATATATATATATATATATGAGGGTTCCCCTTATCATATAAGTGAAAAAAATATAAAACTTTGATTTTTTGGAGTACCGGTTATTTTGTCCCAATGTATCTCAAAATGTTATGTACCAATTTTAGGCTTCATCCAAGGTTAACACGTCACGCTATGGCATAAAAATATAATGGAAGTTTCTTAAAAATATTACATACTGAAAAGTTTTTTTTTTTACTCAAATTTTTTATTTCTAAAGCGGTTACAATAAAACTTGGAGAAATATATTATAGTAGGAGGTGATAAACTGAAATCACCGAGTTGAATTGCATTGTAGATAAAGACGAGAAAAAAAAAACATTAAATTATAAGTAAAAAAAAATTTGATAGGTAAACAATTTTAAAAGTACATCGTTTGAGAATTGAATGAAAATATTTGCATAAGACTCGGTTGGGTGACCCATTTCTTACATATTATAATTCCATAAAAATATTATTTCGTGCCGATGACTTTCTCGGTTCTAAAAATTTTGCTCGTATACAAAATAATTTGAGGTTCCCTCTCTAAGAAGAGAGGCAAACGAAAGAAATGGGTCAGAACGTTTATTTTTACTTCTTACTAATGTTGTTAATGGGTTATTTACCTTTTTATTAAATTGTAGTTAACATAAATTATAATTATACTTATTACTTAGTTACGAATGAATAGTAGGATAAATTTTGCTATATGAATGCCATACAAATACATCCCAAATAAACACCCATTATTGCAGCTTAATATTCTTGTCATACATATACAACCCTGATAAACCCATTATTGTTGCCAAATAATCTGTTTTTTTCAGCACATATCGATGACAACAGAGGACCAAGAAAAATTCAATATGTTTCGGATTTAAATTTCGAAGAGCTGCGTTTAGAATCATTTAAATATTTTAGAGGTAAAACCATAGTGGATGTAAAGAAACTGGCCAAAAAAGGATTTTATTACAACCGATTTTACGACACAGTGTTCTGCTTCTATTGCAATATGAATCTTCGTAAAGCTAACAAATTCTTGGAACCATTAGCACATTCAACAGGGAATTGTCCAATGGTCAGTTTTCCATTAAACGGAAATGTTCCTCATGGAAACCTTAGATCAGATCCGGAAAATTCCTATAATAAAATAAATGGATTACTAAAATACTACTTAAATCTTAGGAACTCACCCGGCTTTCAAGATTCGAATAATATAATTCCTTTTAGAAATGAAGATGGTAAGTTAATGATAAATGTACACAAACTTTCACTGGAGAGTTTTAATAATTTGCGTTATTTTTTACTAAAATATTATCATTAATTTATATAAAAAAAAAATCTATAATTATAATAATAATTCTAATTAAAATTATATATTTTACTTTTTTTGCATCTTTTATTTTTGCTTTTTTTTTAATTATATTTCCTTTCAAAATTTTTATTTTTAGGGTTCGGTTTTGCAATTTTTACTTTTTATATTACATATTTTTTTAAATTCTAAACATTTTTATATTACTTTAATTTCCTTAATTAACTAGTTTTTTTTTTTTTTTTTTTTTTTTTTTTATTAAAGATTTGCTCAACCCTTCTTTTCTCCTGCTATTTGTAGCAGGCAGGCACGCATTCTTCAGGAATTACCAATTTCTTCACACTCCAAAAACTCCTGCAAATGATACTTCATTCCGAAATAGTGCATACTCTATTCTACGTGAAACTGAAAATTTAAAACATACGTAGAAAATTCAATGATCTTTTTGGTTCCTCTTCAAGCTCTTTTTGGCATTTTGGAAAAAAAAAATTCTTAACTTTTTCCTTATGCAGTTTCTTCCGACTGTTCTAATGTAGTGTATCTCATGTAGTTCAAGAAAAGTTCTATTTCGATTCGAGCTTCAACATTACCTTGGATAAACTGCTCGTCTCTGCCTATTCACTGCGACCTTGCCATTACTCTGGAAGGGTACGCTATTCAACCTGTGTCAAAATGCGACACACACACACTTTTCAACTCTGTAGCTATCGCAAAATCGTTTTTACCTTTTTTCTTTCCAATGCTTTCGAATTTATCTTTTACAGGAATATTTTTATACATCTTGATTTTATAATTTTACCTATTATCGCCAGCATTGTATGACTTCCCTAAAACGAATGCTCGACAGGTGATATTTTTATTTTTCTGACTATTTGTCCTCTGATTTTCGACATTAGATAAATTTTTTGTTGTCGTGCTTGATATATAGAAAGTTTTAGGAGTATGGCACAAAGCTTTGCTTTCTAGACGTCCATTTTCTTTTTAATTTCTCTACCGGCTGTCCAACGACAGCAGTTTGAAAGCCGACCACCGATCATTCCTTAAATCTAGCAATAAATGTTCTTTATTGTTCTGTCATATCCCAAAC